>QLOU01000726.1:0-11775 GCA_003313715.1 Russula abietina
GATTTTGTGAAGAATGCTCTGGTTGGTGGTGATCTTACTTCTAGTACTCGCGTTGACCGAACCTGTATGCCATAGCACGACGGCACGGCCGTGCATTCCCTGGCGAGCGACCATCTACAGGAGTTAGAGAACTTGGTTGGCTCAGCACGTCAAAAGGGAGAGGAGATCGTTACAACAGCCTTAGGGTCACTTTATAAGGGTGAAGTTTTATCTTTATTAAACTACATGTGGACTTACATGGCATACTTTCAGCCGGTCTAGATACTGTGCGTGTTTCCTGATATTCCTTGCGGGGTTCTTGCTGACTCCCACGATTAAGACTATATCCTCGATAGACGCTCTTTTCCTGGCCCTGGTCCTCTTTCCGCAGGTGCAAAGGCGAGCGCAGGCAGAACTCGATTCTGTAGTTGGAAGAGACCGGTTACCCACGTTCGACGATAGGCCTCGTCTTCCATATGTTGAGGCATTATGTAAAGAGTTGATGAGGTGGTTTGTGGTGGCGCCGATAGGTACGATTTGAGGTTTTCCATGTGTCCCGTAAATCATAATGACTGAATGATGACTTCAGGTCTAACCCATTTGTCACGAAGGGATGACGTATACAAAGGGTTTTTCATTCCGAAAGGTCAGATTCTCGAAAGCTGTGCTTTTGTGGCCCTTCTGTTAACCCTTCGGTCTTAACGTTTAATAAAGGAGCTTTGGTGATAGCGAATGCATGGTATGTCGATCGTCTATCCATTTAAACGTCTATCTGAGACCCTTCAGGGCGATTTTTCATGACCCAGAGGCATACCCAGAGCCAGACAAGTTCAAGCCCGAGCGTTTTCTCAATGACGATGGGACCGTCCGGGACGACCCGATGCTCTCATTAGTATTCGGGGTCGGCAAGAGGATCTGTCCTGGACGTCACCTTGTCGAAGCTACGCTTTTCATCGTCGCCTCATCGGTACTTTCAGTATTCAACGTGACGAAAGCAAAAGACGAGAATGGGAATGAAATCCCTGTCAAGGTCGCGCTAGATCCTAATCGCGAGATCATCGTGTAAGCCCGTCTTCTCGCGCGTGACTGTTTTTTGAAGCTGAGAGCCGGATTTTCAAGACATCCGGACAAGTTTGAGTGTTCTATTCTTCCAAGGGATAAAGTCGCGGATGATTTGATTTCGTCGAATGCTTTGTCTTGAAGTTTTTCGGTTTTGGTTTTGATTCGTATCCGTGTTTGCCATGATTGTAAGGAGTAAGTATTCGAATTGGGTATTCGGCAATTTGAAATCTAGGGTTGGAACTAAGCGGTTGCTACCTCTCGACGACCATAAGACAGTAATCATCAAGGTAATCATGACAATGACACCGGAAAATCGGGATTACTTTTTCTGGTGATGTTAAGGTAGGGCTCATCCAGTTCCCGTACGGTTTATGTAAGCAATCTGCGACACTTCCTCCTGTTTTGGTCTCATCACCCACACCTCAATTATGACCCAGAAAACTTTATACAGGTGGTAGATATGATCCATAGTAACAGCCTGTATAAATTATTTTTAAAAAATATCAAGCCTTTTTTTGGCAGTCCTCAAATCTCTCTTTTTTTCATTAAACTCACTTTTAGGCATTTGTGAACAAAATGGTGCCAACTTTGAGTTTTCGGGTCAGAGATTTGTCAAGGTCACGTGACCGTGCCTGGCCAAGTCGAAGTCAACTTAAACACCATCTTGAGCATTCATTTCACCCTATTATCACTCATAAACTTATTAGGATGCCTCCACAAAAACACAGTATACAAACTAGATGCAAAAATGCCAAAAAAGCAAGGGAGGCAAGGATACAGACACTTCGAAGTGGGTTGTGCCAACCACTCATTCCAGCTTGATTTCCGCTAACACCACACTTATCCCAAATAAAGGCAATTTAAACATTCCTGATAACGAACCCCTTTAGTCAGCTGTTGAGAAGTGTGAGGGTGGTCAGATGGAAGAGGAATCAGACTTGGAGGAACCATGTGATGGCCTTGAGATTGTCGAACAATCAGGACTTGATCACTTCAAAGCTGTCTTACAAAATGCCCAAAGGATCGCAGCAGAAGCTGAGAGGGAGAAGCCCCGAAAACGCCCAAGACATTATGATGGCAAGTCCAAGAGGACGGCTGCACGATGCATGAAACGCCGAGATAACCTTGCAAAGCAAGGGTTCTTCTCGGTGTTTGATTACATGGCACAAATGGAGGAGAGGGCCAAGAAGAAAGCACGCTTAGACCAGCTTGTCAATGTTGTTGCGGTGACATTGGAAAGCGAGGAGTCCGAGGAGAGTGCACCAGAGGAATTGGATACTGAGGCTTCGGTGTCCAAATGCATGGACCAGGTGCGTCACAGGAACCTCTTGATGTGGCGAGATTGACAGACAAGACCAGTGTGCAGCCAGGGAAGAAGAAGAAGAAAGCTCCTCGGACACAAGAAGCGATTTGAGCGAGGAGGATACCACTTGCGAGCGCACTGAAGCAGCAGACAAGGCAGCACCGGATGCCAATGGAACTCAAAGAGCAATCCAAGTGCTCCTTGAGAATCTGCGCCATGGACATGTCCCAGTGGATGAATCCCCACCAGCTGCATTTGATAATGCATTGAATTTGCTGCGTAATGGTGCAGCATTGTCAAAGGCCCGGGATGCGCTGCAGAGCAAAGCCAAGTTGGTTGACATCTTCCAGTGTCGCATCATTGCAATGATTAGAGTCTTGAATTTGTTTCTGGACCCGGGGCTTTCATACACCTGGAGAGAGGCCTCAATAATCGTCGCGAAGGCCCAGGGACATGGATCAACTCGCGCGCGCAGTATCCGGGCATGGGTGCTCGACTTTGTTCGGGAGAGGAAGCTTCCCTTACATTCCTATGGCTATACCCGGCAGACAGTTCTTGAGGATGACGATGTCTTGCAGGAGGTCCAGGGAGAGTTGGCTAAGAGGGCAAAAAGTGGGTTTATCAAGGCCGAGGACGTTTGTGAGATTGTCGCAAGTGAGAAAGTTCAAGCCTTGTTCGATCGGCTGGGGGTTCACAAGCCTGCAATTTCAATAGCAACAGCAAAGCGATGGCTTGGGAAATTGAAGTGGCGCTACAGCAAAAAGAAAAATGGAATGTATATTGATGGGCATGAACGAGACGACATCGTGGCCTATCGACAGGCCTTTGTTTATTGCTGGGTGGAATACGAACCCCAATTCCAAATTTGGGATGCCACTGGAAATCCCCTTCCTCCTCCGTCCGATCTGCGTCCCCTTGTCCGCATCACACATGACGAGTCCGTATTCTACCAAAACGACCAAAGGATGACTTGTTGGAGTCATCAAGACAGCCGCCCAACTCCCCAACCAAAAGGTGACGGGCAATCCCTAATGGTCTTGGATTTCTTGACAGTCGAGTGGGGATGCCTGCGTGATGGCGAAAGGTTTTTTTTTTTTTCCTTGTTGCACTCTCAACTAATCACCTTGCAGAGAGGCCCGCATCGTTTTCAAGCCTGGAAAAAATCACGATGGATACTTCGACTCGACCGAACTCATGGCTCAAGTCGATCGCGTGATCGACATTTTCGAGGGCAAGGCAAATGACCTTGCCCTCGGCCTTTTCTTGTTCGATAATGCACCTAGCCACATGAAGTGTGCTGGTGATGCCCTCTCTGCCACAAAAATGGTCAAAAGTGCGTGTTTTTATCTTTTTTTATGCTGCTATTCTGTCTAATCGATGTCCCTTAAGATCCCAGGCGTCTCTGGACGCACCACCCGAAAGGGCCACACATGCGCGATGGCATTAACCCTTTGACAAATCAGTCACAGTCGTTTTACTTTCCAGATGACCACCCCAAATATCCGGGGTGATTCAAGGGGATGGAGCAAATTATCCGCGAGCGTGGCCTTTGGCTCGAAGATGGCCTCATTGTCGAGTGCACTGGCCCCAAGCGTCCTGAGGGACAGGTCAGCTGTTGCTGTCGACACCTCCTCTACACTCAGCCCGACTTCGCATCACAGAAACCGCTGCTCCAGGAGCACATCGAGTCGTGCGGCCATTTGTGCGACTTTTACCCCAAGTACCACTGTGAGTTAAATTTCATTGAGCAGTACTGGGGTGCAGCAAAGCTCCGATTCCGCGCTGCTGGCTGTGCGAGAACGCTTGGGGATATGGAAGGGATCATGTTGAAATGTCTTGATGACATCCCCCTTGAACAAATTCGAAGGTGCGTCATCGTTTCCTTTCTGTTTCCAATACTTAAATTCTTTGCAGGTATGCAGACAGGTCAGCGCGTTTTATATCTGCGTATCGTCAAGGGTTGTCTGGTGCTCAAGCGGCATGGCCAATAAAAAATACCATGGCCATCGTGTTCTCCCCCCCTGTTACCGGACAGTGAATCCCTAGAAGAAAGGGGGCTGACCGTCTACCAAAGTGCGTTTGCCGGGCAAACACGACTGTTCTGTTCTCTTTTCGATTCTGCTCTTGCTATGTGTAATTGTGTTGACTTGTGGACTGATATGGTGACCCGTCGACCGTACGCATTAAGCCCAGATTTCTTAGATCTCTTATAACGGGTTCTTGTCTACATTCGTCGATTACTATACAGATTGCGCCTCGTTGTCCGAGTACTGTACTGTCTGCTTTACTATACAAGTGTGCCTCAAGAAGCCCCTTACATGACTCATTACAATACGATTTGGAAGTTCCGTTACAATATAGAAGCTTTGTTAGGCCTAGTACTTACCACGTTTAACCAACCCTTCCGTTTAGCAGAGGGTCAGCTAGATCTGGACGTACAGAAGGAGTGCTTTGTTTAGCAAAGCCCGCCCTTCTTCTCGGACTAGTCATTGCGTTCCAGTACTATACAGACTTCATAAAGCCTTCCGGGACATCGCCATCCCATACAGAGGGAATGGTGAGCTCTATGGTGGAGATGTGTCCACTATATCGCGCTTTTGGCTCTGTTTGGCTTTGCCTGATAGATTTCGTTCGTTTCGAGTATAAATAGCCCTGTTGTTACTGGACAGTGAATCCCTAGAAGAAAGGGGGCTGACCGTTTACCAAAGTGGGTTTGCTGGACAAACACGGCTGTTCTGTTCTCTTTTCGATTCTGCTCTAGCTATGTGCAATTGTGTTGACTTGTGGACTGATATGGTGACCCGTCGACCATACGCATTAAGCCCAGATCTCCTAGATCTCTTATAACGGGTTCTTGCCTACATTCGTCGATTACTATACAGATCGCGTCTCGATTACTGTACTGTCTGCTTTACCTACATTCGTCGATTACTGTACAGATCGCGTCTTGATTGTCCAAATACTGTACTGTCTGCTTTACGATACAAGTGTGCCTCAAGAAGCCCCCTTATGTGACTCATTACGATACAATTTGGAAGTTCCATTACAACATAGAAGCTTTGCTAGGCCTAGTACTTACCACATTTAACCAACCCTTCCGTTTAGCAGAGGGTCAGCTAGATCTGGACGTACAGAAGGAGTGCTTTGTTTAGCAAAGCCCGCCCTTCTTCTCGGACTAGTCATTGCGTTCCAGTACTATACAGATTTCATAAAGCCTTCCGGGACATCGCCATCCCATACAGAGGGAATGGTGAGCTCTATGGTGGAGATGTGTCCAAAACGCGTTTAGGAGTGAGTAGAGGTGTCCACTATATCACGCTTTTGGCCCTGTTTGGCTTTGCCTGATAGATTCGTTCGTTTCGAGTATAAATAGCCCTGTAGTTGATACCAGAGAAGCTTCAGACTTCTCTTGAATCATATTCTGTGTTCTTTAACGCTTCTGAAGTCCTCCATATCAATTATACTCTCCAAACAAAACCTTTTCACTATCTTCTTTCCCATGGTTACTTCAAGGTAACAAATCTTAGAAATACGAACAACGCGTTACAATACATAGTTCAGAAGGCTTCTAAAAGCATCAATAGAAGTCTACAGAATTGAGTGCTCGTGTTACGAATAGTCCAAGTCACTCAAATCCAAACCAAGTCGTATAAGTGGGCCAGAAAATCGGCTAAAGCCTGAACGTCTCACAGAGCGTATCACCTGTAGTTGATACCGGAGAAGCTTCAGACTTCTCTTGAATCATATTCTGTGTTTCTTAATGCTTCTGAAGTTCTCCATATCAATTATACTTTTCAAACAAACTTCTTCACTATCTTCTTTCCCATGGTTACTTCAAGGTAACAAATCTTAGAAATACGAACAACGCGTTACAATACATTGTTCAGAAGGCTTCTAAAAGCATCAATAGAAGTCTATAGAATTGAGTGCTCGTGTTACGAATAGTCCAAGTCACTCAAACCCAAACCAAGTCGTATAAGTGGGCCAGAAAATCGGCTAAAGCCTGAACACCTCACAGAGCGTATCACCCCCGATATGGTCGCGCTGGTGAAGGAAACGGTCTCACAGTAAAGATATCCATTAGGTACATGTATGGTACATGTATGCATGCTAGGCCCACAGCCCCTGCCTCCACGTCGTAGCCCGCGTCCCCCAGCACTTCGAATTTTAGAACATTTGTCCATTTCACGTGACCTAACCCTAGGGTTAGCTGCTTACATAAACCGTGCGGGAACTTGATGAGCCCTACCTTATAGTGCGCATGTTTCCCACATGGTCACTAGAGTTTGAAAACGTGTTCGAAACTCTGGGTATTTATTGTGAGTATAGCGCTTGGTATAGCGAAGCAACCCTTGGCTAAGAGTGAAGGACCCGGACAAACAAATACAATTTGGAGTCGCAAGATTCCTTATGCGCAAGATTCCTTATGTAGTCGGCTGCGTCATGTACTGTATTCGCAACTCTCGGACTGAGTTGCGATTGGACCGTTACTCCCAGTGAGAATTGTGTTGACTTAGGCTGACGTCATCAGACTTCTGTTGGCCGCCATCAGTTTTCATCATTACTTCTGATGCCTACAAGCCTGTTCTGGCTCCTCAGTACATACTTTTCCATGTTGTACTCCACATCCAAAATATATGTCTATTTTCTCCCTTCAAGTTCTGCTTGGTAACTCAAAGCTTTGCACGTGTTATAAGTTCTGTCAAACCCTGTCAAGTGATTCCAACATCTTTCCCTTGCCCTCATACGTCCTGCCTCTATCCAACGTCCTGCCTGAGCTGCCCTGCCTTCATCCAATGTCCTGCCCTTGTCCTCGAACTTCTCATATCAATCGGGCACATTCGTCAAAGTTATACTATGCAATTAATGGGGGATCCATACAATATCAAGAAAGGTGAAAACTGTTGTATTGTCATATTCTGGTTGGCATTGGCATGAATTATTCGAAGTCGACACACATATAGCTTCGGCAGAACCCGTTGACATTCTCACACTTCACAGAGGCTTGGATCTCGTCGATGCTATCCCCGCTCTCATTCGCACCGGTTCTATCGCCAGAGTTCATGTAATTGACGACTTTCTCCCTTCATTTGTGATTCTCGTGATATGCTAAGACTCACAAGCCCATTCACAAGAAGCGCACAGCACAGCCAGCTCAAGTTTTCGGAAAGAGTCACTGGCACACCGTCGTATGTAGTCTCCGTGGATGTTGGTATTATGTACTGACAGTCATACTCATTACACCAGACTTGAGACACTTCTCACGAAAGACTAGGCCTTCCTGAGTCATAATGTACTTGTCTTATCCATTTCCACTCACTCGCAGTTCACTTGCTCGCACCCTCAGTCTGGACCAATTGAGCCACAACCGACAAGGTGGCCGAGTACGAGTACGTGGGTTCCCACGTCGTGGATGGCCCATGCGCGATGTCAGTTGTTGGGGCAGCGGGACCGCGGGTGCTGAGGTCGTGTTTGACTTGGACATTGTTTTTGTCAGAGCACTGCTGACCTCTTCTTTCCCTTGCTCACCCTCCTTCACAGGCCCAGGCGCCACCCATAAGCACGTTGGGAACCACACGCGCCAGTCAGCTGCTACCTCCACTCCACACCAACACAAATGAACTGAATGGTATGTACTGCCTTTGCAGTGCCTTTCATCCAGCTCAATTGAGCACTCATCCACCCGCTCTCCTACCAATATATGCGTCCAAACATATTCCAATGTCCATATTCTTTTCCCGGAGATGCCCATCTGCCGCGGCGAATCCACGAGATGTCAATCCAACGCCATCGCATGCACCTTCAAGAAATGCTGCTCATAGCCCAGCTCCGTCTCCGTCTCTACCTCAGCCTCCTTGTCCTCCTTCCCGTACGCAAACTTCAAGACTGGAGCTGACTCCGAGCGTTATTCCTCGACCTGGTGGGAGTATCACTCGGTCAGCCGTTCCCGCTCCATCTTCCCTTGATACGTGCTCTCATGTCCCCCATTGACCATCTTACATGCACCCTCTCCATCCCCTGTTAACCATCGAACCCACAGTCATCTCTCGACTCTCATTCCCCCGCCCAGCGCCGTCTATCCGTGGTGAGGACAATGATGTTGATAGAGAAGAGTTCGACGAGCAGGCCTTCCCTAGTGCTTCTCCCCATGAGCGATACCGTGCCCGCTATTCTGCCTACGAGCAGTCTCTACCTTATGCACGCCGCTCTTTCGATGAGATTGTCAAGGAGCGTGCTCACCAGAGCCAGACCTGCATTCGCCAAAAGCTGCGGCGCTCAAGAAGCCACTCACCCTACTGAGATCGTGGTCGACGAGCCGAGCGCAATCAGCCCAGAATCGAAGCAGGAGTATTTTGTTCCGATGCGCAAGGAGGCGCCTGACTGGACGTGAGTATTCCTTTTTATCCCTTCCGTTACAAGTCTGGGAGAACTGCTGAACCAGACACGGCTTCTGTCTCCAAGGCTGGACATCGACAAACTTCCTCCCGGGGTCTGCCCTCTTCCTGGACCAATATGGAAAGACTGTGCAAAGGTATACTTTCTACATATTGTACATAGTTTGACTTATCAACATGCTACAGGCTTCAAAGCCGCAAATGTGACAACATCGCACATCGTGGTCCAGCATCGAGCTCGTCCCTCGTCCTTAGACGTATGCCACAGCCATATTCCCCCTTGCCACTTGCGCCATGTGCCTGGATGATACCTCTGACCTGAATGGGAGTGAGGGGGTGCTGAACAACCTGGAATGCCAAACGTACGGCTTGCTCGTTGTTGGTGGCACTTGCAACTTGCGGCCTCGCCGAGCTGAGGTGCATGCACATACATCTGGAACGATCGTCAGTTTTAGTGTCACCGTCGTCCTCCACAGGTTGGGGCGACTGTGGCTGTTGCAGCTGTGATGGTGGCTCGGATCCAGGGCAGGAAGGGAATTGGTGTGGATGGGTAAATAGTCTGTAGACTGTAGATAGACGAATAGCATCAGTTGTTATGACGACATGCGGCTTGATCAGATTGCGCCTGAAGGAGCCAGCAATAGTGCCAATGAGTGGCTCTCGTTGATGTTATATGACGCTGATTGGGTGGACCGGTTTTTACCGGATAGAGTCGGCTCAAGTCAACACAATTCTCACTGGGCGTTACTGGCGGTATTTACGTGACGCGGCTCCGGCTACTCCTTTCCCCCACAACAAAGTATTTTGGCCTTTATGCATCAAACTTTTCGGGATTTTCTACCCGTCCCGCCAAAACTGAAAAAATAACGTGGGACGACTGATAAGTTACCTCGCTCTCCTTTCTCTTTTGTTTGCCTTGATCGTTACTCATTATAAACGTAGGCCAGGTCGCTCGCCTCCAGCTGGGACAGTGCATATAGCCTGAGGGATAATTCGGCCACTACTATCTAGTCCGAATGCAAAGGGCTCGTCATTTTATATGACACATCTCCGGATCACATTTGGCCGACTTCAAGCTTCAAGTTCCGTGGGGTGCGATGGCATCTTGGGCAGAATGAGAGAACCAACGGAGATCGAACGTATATAAGTTCCTGGTAGGCTCCTGTCCTCCACATTCACCAGTCCTATCATGCGGTTTTTTCTCATCAACACTGTTGACGCCCTTGTCATCTCCCTTTTCCTTTACCTCCTTGTTACCCTCCGTGACAGGAGAAGACGGAAAGGCCTGTCATACCCACCTGGACCGCCATTGTGGTCTAAAATTGGCAGTTTTCTTGATATCCCGAGGGATAAGCAACCTTGGTTTGCATACACACATATGTCCAAGAAATATGGTAGGCATAACATTCTCGCCACCACTTGTTCTCCCCAACTAAACAGCGCGTCCCTAGGCGATGTCATTTATCTTCGCGTTTTTTCTAGTGATATCGTCGTGTTGTCTTCATTTTCGGCCATTAAGGATCTCCTTGAGAAACGTGGAGAATACTACTCAGATAGGCCTTCCATACCAATCGCGGAATTGTACGTCTTTTCTTGTAGCGGTTTCAATTCCCAATGAGCTTTCCAGGTTGACAATCTTTGTTCAGGGTGGGTTACGACTGGCCAGTGTTCGTGGCCAGATTCAATGAGACTTGGCGCAAGGGGCGAAAGATATTAGATACCAGCCTTCGACCTGGTGCAGTGATGTCGTATCGGCAATTAATAGAGGAAAAGACCCGCGAGTTGCTCGTACAACTTTGTGCAAACCCAAAGGATTTCATTGCGCACATCAACCTGTGAGTTGGTCGCCCTTTTGTTGTATAAACATTAACGGCCAGGCAGCTTTCAGGGAAGAATTATCATGTCTCTGACATTCGGCTACGAACTGAAGGATGGCGACAAGATCTTAGAAGCGCCGAAACAGCTCAATAGCATACTGAGAGGGCTCCCTCCTGCTAAAGTAGCAATACTACATCTTTTCCCATTCCATGCGCCAGTTTCCGATTTCATCCTTGCTTGCCACTAATATCTCAGAGTCTTTGTCAGTGCGGCACATTTTCTCATGGATCCCATACCTCAGCTACGAACCAATGGCCCAAAAAGGCAGGAAGATAAGCGAGAGAATAAGGAAAGAGCCTATCGATTTTGTGAAGAATGCTCTGGTTAGTGGTGATCATGCTCCTTGTACCCACGTTGACTGAAGTTGTATGCCATAGCATAATGGCACGGCCGTGCATTCCCTGGCGAGTGGGCATTTGCAGGAGTTAGAGAACATGGTTGGTTCAGCACGTGAAAAGGAAGAGGAGATCGTTACAATAGCCTTGGGATCCCTGTATAAGGGTGAGGTATTTTATTCATTAAACTACATGAGGACTTACAGGGCATACTTTCAGCTGGTCTAGAAACTGTGCGTGTTTCTCGATATTCCTTACGAGTTTTTGCTGACTCCCACGAAAAAGACTGTATCCTCGATATCCTCTTTTTTCCTGGCCCTGGTCCTCTTCCCGCAGGTGCAAAGGCGAGCGCAGGCAGAACTCGATTCTGTAATCGGAAGAGACCGGTTACCCACGTTCGACGATAGGCCGCGTCTTCCATACGTCGAGGCATTATGCAAAGAGTTGATGAGGTGGTTCGTGGTGGCACCAATAGGTACGATATTCGGGGTCTATCAGGTGTACGGTAAACAGAATGACGGAATGGATGGCTTACAGGTGTTTCCCACTTGTCACAGAGGGATGACGTATACAAAGGATTTTTCATTCCCAAAGGTCAGATACCTCATAACTGAACACTCTGGCTTCTTTACCCTTCTGATAACCCTTTGGTCAAACTTGAAGGAGCAATTATGATAGCGAATGCATGGTACGTCGGTCGTCTGTCCATCTGAACGCCTATCTGAGATGTTTCAGGGCGATTTTGCATGACCCAGAGGCGTACCCAGAGCCAGACAAGTTCAAGCCAGAGCGTTTTCTTGATGACGATGGGACCGTCCGGGAC
>QLOU01000727.1:4411-15380 GCA_003313715.1 Russula abietina
CTTGGAACGGGCGAACTTGGAAGTCTTGGGTCGGCTAAAGAAGATCGACGCGATGGCGGCTGAGAGAGGGATGGAAGTAGGAGGAGAAGGGGGCGAGTTGACGGGACTCGGCCGAGTCGAACGTGCGGTGGCCAAGGGAGGGATAGGGATATTGGGCCTGAGCCAAGGAGCTGGTCTTCCCGAGGGAGGGATTACGTAATCAGATAGTGAGGGAACTACTACTCCCGTGTGAGCCGTCGCTGTCGCCCTCAAACTTACTTACCTTACCCCCCCTCCCGTTCTTTTTCCCTCTCGCTTGTACCACTAGTACTATCCCTTGCCTGGCCGCCATGTCCAGAGGCCAGAACAAATACTACGTTGCCGACATAGACTCCCCTTCCACAACAAACCTTCTTACCCCAAAGCAACCGAGCGTGCAGGCCGCGCTTGTACGAGGCCCAGGCTCGAGAATCCAGTCAACACTCAGCTCTACTTCGCTTGTTAGTTTCTATCATTTGGACGTCCCTTACTTTTCTTTCTTTCGTCTGACATGCACATAGAACGAGTCTCCTTATCCCTCGACCGCGAGTAGCAGGACTGCCTTGATACCGTCAATATCTGACAAAGTATGTATCTTTTTAAGACTGACTGCATAGCAACCCATTGACTCCTCTCTTCGTTTTGCGTTCAGTTTTCTCTATCCCCCGACCCTGCATCATGGGGCTCAGACCTTTCTCCTACCCATCAAGAGCCTGACGACTACCTTCACAACCCGGACCCAAAGCGTGACAGAAAGAGCGACAGGGGTGGTTTAATATTTACCTCTCGTGGTCTCTCAAATCTCGGCTGTCTTACTCTTCTGATCGCTCTTCTCCTTGCTCTATTGTCCGTCTTTTACTGTTGTATATGGTGTTTCCTCGCTCATCCGTACTCTTGCAACAGTGCTGGCTATCCCATAATTACCTTTTTAACCAGGCATCCTCTTTCTCGGCAAGGTGGATTCAACTTTGGGGGAACGAACAGTTCTGGACAAGTCAAGATGTCCTTTTATCCCCTCTCAGATCTTACTGACTCGTTAACTGTCTTGTAGGTACCCAAGCTGAACAGTAACACGGGCCTCATCGACATAGACACCCCTAAGAGCGCCTGGACCATCTCCTCCTTCCACGATTCCTCTCAAACACTTCAGCTAGTATTTTCTGACGAATTCAACACTCCAAATCGCACATTCTGGCCCGGTGATGACCCATATTTTGAAGCTGTCGACCTTCATTACTGGCAAACAAACAACCTCGAGTGGTATGACCCCAACAAGATCATAACACAGGACGGGTACCTTCAGATCACCATGACTAAACATCAGGAACATGAATTGAACTATACCAGTGGCATGATGACATCGTGGAACAAGTTTTGTTTCACTGGTGGCCTTATTGTCGCTAATGTCTCCTTACCTGGAGCGAATAACGTGGCTGGATTGTGGCCTGCTATCTGGACTATGGGAAATCTTGGTCGCGCAGGATATGGCGCTTCTCTCGAAGGCAATGTGCGTTTCTATCACCCTTCCGATTGATCTATGAGCGTTCAACTTTCCATAACGATAGTGGCCGTATTCATATGATTCATGCGATGTTGGGACCCTTCCTAACCAGACCCTAAACGGTCAGCCGGAGGCCGCAACCGTAAATGGAGACCCATATCACGGCAATGTGCTCTCCTATCTCCAAGGCCAGCGGTTATCTCGCTGTACCTGTCCTGGTGAATCGCATCCTGGACCTATGCATTCAGATGGGACGTTTGTGGGGAGGTCCGCACCCGAGATTGATATTTTTGAGGCGACGGTGCGTATGGTGGCGAGTCCCTCCCCGTTCCAAATCTGACCTTACACACTTTAAGATTGAGTACGACCAAGATACTGGCGTTTTTACGGGTGGAGTCTCCCAATCTTGTCAATTTGCCGTAAGTATATGGATATGCTTTTGACCTTCAAGGCTTATACGTCAATCCAGCCATTCAACTATAACTATACTTATCAAACCAATTCCACCCAAATCCATAACACCGGCATTACGAAACTTAATTCGTACAAGGGTGGCGTGTTTCAGCAAGCCGTGTCTGCCGTTTCGCAAACCAATCAGCAAGCCTACGAGTTGAATGGTGGTAATTTTTCTGTTTATGGCTTCGAATACAAGCCCGGAACCGATAATGCTGTATGTGGTCCCTCACACGTCATTTTTGCCCGACTGAGTTTAGGCAGTATATCACTTGGATATCAGATAACACACCTACTTGGACGTTATTGAGCGCCGCCATGGGTGCTGATTCGATAGTCCAGATCGGTGAACGGCCTATCCCCCAAGAGCCAATGGTATGTAGGCTTGGAGGCGGAGATCCACCTTACTGAAATCATTGCACAGTACATTATCTTTAATTTGGGAATGTCACCGAACTTCGGCAAGATAGACTTTGATCACTTAACGTTCCCGACCACGATGCGTGTTGATTATATTCGCGTCTACCAACCGTCAAATCAGATCAATATTGGGTGTGACCCATCAGGATTCCCGACAGCGGCGTATATCAATCAGTCAGTGACGATGTTTATTTCTCAGTATGTATTTGTGATTGACTTGTCGTCGCTGAAGGTATAGCGAGGCATACACCAACGCTAATCTGACAACGTGGAAGGATGATTATGGACAGCGAGTGCCGAAAAATCGTCTCGTTGGCACGTGCTAGCTAGCTAACATACAAGGATTTTTGGACCTGGTTCTGTTTTGTCGCATTCAAATATGCCACACGAGGCTTTGTGGTCGCACTATCGCTGTGTTCACTTTCATATTCACTTGCATTTACCATCCATTTCGACCCTGCAGCGCTTTGTTATACCCTGTCTAGTCTTACGATTAGCCCAGCACTCTCGGATGTCGTGCACGACCCCAAACTTGAACTTTTTATCCTTATTCCCTTACATTAGGACCTTCTTGATACGCAGCATACACTCCCTCCGTACATTCACTACTATCTGACGTGGCATTGAGGGTCATTATAGTCGGCTCGCCCTCTGGTGAATGGATATACAGCAGTAGATACTCTCATGAACATTTACTTAGCTTGGCCACTCTGTGCAGTCTCCGAATTTTTAGTACAATGAATTATATAGCTTGCACTGAGTCACTGAGTCTCACTGAGAGTACCAAAAGAGAAATAAATGCGAGGTGAAGGTACTTAAAGTGTGGAGCCGTGTGTGAAGTGCGTACGCGTGCGCTGTGACGATGACTGCTCCGAGTCCCCATAATCTACCCACCTTCCGGGTCCTCCTCTCCCTGAATGAGTGCTATGAAGTTGGAGCCGGCTGTAATTGTAATGCCTCGAGCTTTGTCAATGTTCGTTCGAGCGTGATGATGCCTCCAGCTGTCAACCGAGGCACGGCCGGATCCCGATCGCGGTCACCCCCTCCTCTAGGCAAAGCGCTAGCAGTGGCGGCGGTGGCAGATGACGGCTCCTGCTGGGAAGACTCCCCGCGGCTCTTCTCGATCAACGTCCGGGCATCGCAGAGCACTTTGGAGAGCCGACCATGCCTATAGTACAACCAGCTGATCTCCGACTCGAGGGAGCCGAGCGGGATCTCGAGTGCGCGGCGGACGAAACCGCGCGAGAGAACGTACGCCTTCTCGTTGTATAGTCGGCTGTTGATGATGCCCTCTTCGGTCCCACGGAGCTTGTCATAGGCAGGCTCACAGAACCACCTTTTTTTCCCCATCCAGGGATCAAGTCAGAAAAAAAAAGCATTGTGCGAGCGGATTGGCGTACGTACGGTTCTTTCACTAGGACGAGGCCTTGGATGGAAACTAGGGCTTGGAGTAGTGATGACCTAGAGGGACTCCATGATTCGCTTCGGTCGCCTGCCCATGTGCCAAGGATGGATAAGCAGACTTTTCCTTCTTCGTATAGGTTCCTGGAGAAAAGGAAGAGGTAAACACAAAACTCAGCGAGAGAAGCCAACGGTAACAGGACCTACGGGTTTACTATGAAAGCCAAGTGATACAGGTGTCAGCGTTAAAAATAAGTATCAACAGTACACACCACGACCATTCCCATTCGTCCAACTGAGGAAGTGAGCTATTGGAGGACTCTGTGGAAAGTCCGAGTCCAACATCCAATCGATGACAAACGGTGCATCTTCATATGGCGTATTTTCTGGACCAATAATGAGGGAACGTAGCAGATCCGACCTGTCTTCGTATGCTCGTACGAGGATGCATTCTGTTTCGAGTCTTCAACAAAGTGTCACACGAATGAGGAATAACCGACCTGGTAAACTGCTCGACAGGGCGCGGTACTCCTTCTGTAACCTTGTTAAGAAATTGCGGGAGGGTTGGGATGCTGTTGAGTTGTAGAATGCATGATCGTGTGGTGCTTCGGGAAGAATTTCAAAGCGCTTCCAGTGTGTTTCCTTCTCCCCATCTTCATCAACCCCACCTACGACGCCTCCATCAACCAATACATGCTCTTTCTCAGTAGCGTCTCTGGGCACGTCAGGGGATGACGATCGTAAAGTGGACGATGGAACTTGAGAGACCGATGCAGTATCCTGTTGATCTGCGGAAACAGGTGTCACCGTTGGAACGATGTGGTCCCACCAACTCGTGTGGACTTCATTGTCTGGAGTATGGATGTCGTCCATCTGTGCGTCTCCCTCGACGTCCATATCATAATCCTCATCATCCTCATCATCGGTCTCCTCCCATTCATCATTTTCATCGCCGTCGGGTTGTGCTTGCCAGACCCCATCTTCGTCCATTGCCCATACCTCACTGTCGTGATCGTGAACGTGCTCATTCTCCGGGTCGTCTTGAGCGGAACCTTCACCCCAGAGATCCTCTAGTTGTTCTAAAGTATCATACAAGCGTGTGAGGCGTTCCAGAGGATACTTCGCCACTGTGCCATTTGGCAAGGTAACTTCCACGCTGCCGTCCAATCCTAGCTATTGCTCTGAGTCAGCATCATCAATTTTCAACGAAATGCGTCAGGAACAAACATTAGAAACTTCCCCGAACCAATTTAACGACGTGTCGTCTGGACCTGGCTTGCGAATTTTACCCTCGACGATGCGCTCCTGCTCGCGCCGGTGAGCAATATCCATGCCGATGTCTGCCATTGTCTTGCGCCATCCTCCATAGTGACCGTCAGGATGCACAACAGGTAATTCTCGTACCCAAGGCTCAACCTCGCCTATCCGAGGCACCTTTGGCATCTCTAAGCCATTAGTAGTACCTTCACTGTGGATGAAGACAAAATCACCCCGTCGGACCCCTAGGCCATCAAAGGCAGTAGGAGCCACGGCCGACCAGTCATTCGTCCCATGAGGATCCAATTCGAGCACGGACGCCAATTCAACGTCCCCGGTATCGCTGAACCTGATGGTGGCCGTTCTGTCTACAGCATTAACACTTTGTACCACGGCTACACGTTTTTCATCTTCGCCTTTCCAAAGGACATGATCGCCGGGCCTCATCGAACAAGTCAGAGCACGGACAGGAAGACAGTTGCATTTATACACTCACCAGCAGTCATATTCATCCGGGTTCAAATAAGGAATCAACTTGGTCGTTAGCATAGTTTCTGTTGAACCATCCTGCCAAAGGACGTCCACCGTGGTTTGTGTCTCCCGCACCACATAAACGCGAACTTCGATGATACCATACGGCTCCCCCTCCCTGCCATGCCGAGTGGATGGAAGGCTTGCGGAATCTTTAAGAATAACCTTATCTCCGACACGCATCATCCATTCTGCTCTGCTGCGCACTAACTTCAGCTTGGCCAGGTCTGCTCCTGACCAAAAACGCTCTGGGCGGGAGATGCTCTGCGCAACCTCAGCTAGCAACTGTACCGACTTGGAAACATGACAAGTAGAGACGAGAATATATAAGCTCACCGACTGATTGATAGCTAACCATGAGATGGCCAAGACGCTATGTTTGACGTCCACGACTGTATCGGCATGGCCGTTTCGGAGTGGTCGTGAAAAGAGCCCGAAGAAATTACCGACACTCGCTGGTGGAGGGATTATATCCTAAACAGGACGAGGTGATCACCCCTAGTAATCGTAGAATTAACAATGAAAGCTATGAAAGCAACTTACGCTGCCTTTCTCTCCAACGGTCAGACGAGAGCTCAGCTCTGGCAATCGCACCAGTTGTCCATTGGAGACATCCACAACAGCTTCATCAAAAAGCTCGTACGGATCAGGACGATGAGATACTATGGTGTAAGCGAGCAATATTACCTCGACAACCTGATATAGGATAAGCGTGTTGAGGGCTTCACACTAAGAAGGGGGCGCACCTGGCCAATCCAATTGTCATAAGCCACGTAGTCTCCAATATCGACATCCGCAGGGGTCTCAATATCATTCATGCTTTTCCAGTCGGGAACGGGTTCACCACTAATAGCGTGTTCGAGACGGCCTTTGACGTCGACACTGGTAATCACTCCAGAGCGCACATCGTCAATACTCCTCTTGCACAAATCTCCCGGCTGAAACATGCGATCTACAAGAGTAAATTCTGATTCTGGCAAAATTTCGCGGATGCCATTGGGAAAGAAGGACACCCCGACTTCTCCCTTCTCAAGCGGCCTCATCAGTGGGTCATGCTGATCTTGTGGCGGTGGTGCGTCATCTGAGTCGTGCCAGCATCTCTATGAGACCATGATGATAAGCCAAGTGGAGAGAAGAAAGACAGTTGCACACCAAAACAATACCGTACGAGCGGGAATTACTGCGTTGTACAATATCCTCTTGGTAGAACTGAAAGAGAAAGGTAAGACAAGTGAACGACTTATTGTTGGGTAAGAATGGGGACCTTTGTGGGTATCTTGATCGTTCCATTGGGTGTCATAGTAAGGTGCGAGTGTGTCTGCCGGTGAGCGAGCAAGCGAGCGTCTCCAGCTTCTCTGAGAGGCCCGGACCCCGATCACCGCTGCGATAAGATAAGATAAGGTAATAACACAATAACTTCCGTGCGTGCCCTTGCTCTTGCTCTTGCTGCTCATCATGCCCTGGTCAGCACTCCCAACCGAGTTGATTGTTCGCATACTAGAGGCTCTCGACCCATATACAATACTGAACTGTAGGAGGGTAATGTCTTCCGCTATATATCTCCTCCCTTCCTTCTGACAAAATCTAGACTTGTCGAATTCTCAAATCTGTGGTCGATGACACAGCTACCCTTCAGTATCGCATCGCGCTCCACTCATCTGGCATGGTGGATGGCCCACCCAGTCGACTAAATACATCAGAACGCCTGAGCTTACTCAGGAGCTACGAAACGTCCTGGAAAAACTTGGATTGGAACAACCACATATCCCTTCCCGTCCCTGAAGGAAGTCTCTGGGAACTCTATGGAAATGTCTGGGCACACAGCAAAGGAAGTGATGCTATTTTTTTTGTACAAATACCGTCTCGTCTACGAGACGTCCCTTTGCGTCGGTGGACGATCAACTTGGACTTTTCCTTGCGAGACTTCAGTATGGACCCATCCCAGGACCTACTTGCGGCGATTGAGATGGCTGCGTAGTGCGTCTAGCTGACTTTTTTTGGGGATAGAAACTTAATGTTACAATATATCAAGTGCTTCGTTCCGCTGTCGGGTCAGGTTACTTTCACTATCGACTGGTGAAGAGTACCCATTGGCCAGAGACAACGCAACCCTCGAACACATTCCGGTTGTTCCCCGCGTCCGCTGGTTGCATTCGATTCGGATCAGCGGGGACTACCTTGGGATACTGTTCGTAAACAATGATGGCGACGGTGACGGTGACGATGATGGCGACGGCAATGAATTGGTGGTTTGGAACTGGAAGACGGGTGTCAAAAATCTGGTAAGTGAATACTTTCACCTTTTGTTACAGTTAGCCTTTTGAGCCACTTTATATTCAGTCGGTTACATTGATCGGTATGATATCCTTTATTTTCCTTGGCAATGATTTTGTCTTGGCATCCGCGTCGACATCACCGCCCCAAGACTACGACCAACCTTCGCTACTATTCTATAGCCTCGACCAGACGCTTGTTCGCAACATGGAGATCCCCAGCTCTCATCTTCTACGTTTCTTATTTCCAGCCGGACGCCCTACTCGCGGCCACTCCATAATCTCTTTAACCTCCGATCCTTCACCTATTTGGCCAGCAGTTTCCGACCTGTGGGTGCCGTTCCACCTTTCTCGGGACGAACGGACAGTTGCTTTTAGTCTCTTTCGTGGGACTCCCCGCAGTGAGACCTTCCTGGTGCCTGCTAGTGCCCTTCTCAGGCATATCAGAGACACTGAGATAGGGCGTGATATCCGGTGGGAATCATGGAGCCCCGCCACAAGTGTCGTACCTCTTCAAGGCCAATGGTCTGTGTACACGTGTTTCGTGTTTGGAACGCGACATATTCTACCCAAGGCTGCTCATCGCGACGATAGACGGGTCATGATTGTTCGCGATCTTTGTCCAAGGCGCTATATGAGGGCAAGTGAAGAGGAGCGCGAGGAAAGCAATGCACTTCACCAGGCGATGGGCATCAAAGAACCCTATCCGCGTTCGATTGTGAAGAGCGTCCCCCTTCCGAAAAGCTTCAAGGATATGACCAACCTAGATCTTATGATCAGTGAAGATGGTATCGTAGCGCTCGAAGTTCGTTTTACACAAACTATGCGTCTTTATGGCTGTGCGACTAATGCCTACTGGTTGTAGGATGACCCTGCCACTGGCAACCAACTGGTTCATTTGCTCACATTCTGACAAGCAAATGGTATTCAATGAACCTCGACGGCATTTGTACCAGTGGCGCTCTGACGCAGATGGGATTCCTAGATCAGGTCTTGGTTCTATCGGAGGCAGTGTAGTATTAGTATGAGAGTTTCACGGGTTGAGGGTCAAATTGAGCGACTCCATTATAACTTACCATCGGATCGGGCACGGAGCAGCGCCACGCATTGAGCCCGTGACAGACGCTGTCAGGAGCACCGAGCTCAACTCCATCCGTCCACTCCATCCCATCTATCCATGATTCATTTGCACATAAATACCCCTTCTCTTCGTACCCTTCTTCTTCCTCATTCTGCCACACATGTTCAAATCCGCTTCGTATAAATTGGTTTCTGCTGCTGCTAAGCCACATTCAGCTCAGTCGTTCAATGCTTTCTACACCGTCAGTATTCCTCTCCTCTTTGATTCTCTAACGTTGCACACAATCTCACGTCCATATCTTTGTCACCATTAGACTGTAAGAAGCTTCCGCTATGAGGCAGAACGTCCAGAGGACTTCGATAGTTTATCCGAAAATGTTCGTTGAACGTGGCCTGCTTACTGTGAAAATTTACTCACCGCCTGGGTACAGGACTTTATTGTGTCTATCCTTCGCTCAAACCCCTCTGCGAGGGATGCAAAGTCGTATCTAGCTTCTTTCGGTGCTCGACCTCGTCCAGTCACCGTCCCAAAACACCCACCCCTTCGATTGCCTGATCCCCAGGTCATCCAAAATGTACAGCCCAAGCCCAGTTCCATCGTATCGTCCATCCTCGACCCTGTGCATCACAAAACCGCCCTCGTCAAACTGCAGGGCCCTTTCACCGATCGCCAGTTGGACAGTATCGCCCGGGGCATGGTCTATCTACAAAAGCTCGGCCTCGTCAGCGTCATCATCGTCGAGCAAGACCGAGTGCCCCGCGGCGAGGAAGGCGAACGCGAGGTCATTTTAGAAGAGACTGCGCGCGTCGTGCAAGCTCTCGAAAAGCAAGGAGCAAAAACGCGCCCCGTTTTAGGTGCCGTCGTTCGCCTTGGTCCCATGCCTGGTCAAGACACAGCCACCAGGGGTTCATATGCGCCCGTCCCAGAGGCACACACGCTGCCCTCCGATCTTGCCCCAATACGTTCTGCATTGCGTGCCGGAGAGATACCCGTCCTTTCCCCTTTTGCTCTGGATTCGTTCTGCCGCTCATCTAGGGTGGACGCCAACGACGTGATCGCTGCCCTGGCCCGTGGCATGGTGGAAGCTGCCGAAAACGACGGTGGTCAAAAGCCAGTCGAAACAGTTTCACGTCCGGAGATTGATGTTGATTTAACCCCAATGCGTCTCATGATTATCAATAGGGAAGGTGGCGTGCCTTCATATGCGCGGTTTGGCCTTCCCCATTTACTCGTCAATTTGGAGGCGGAATACAAGTATATCCACGACACTTTCCAATCGTCCTGGAAAACCACTCATCCGACTTCGCTCTCAAATCTCGCTCTGGCGCATACATGTCTTGCCTACATGCCACCTTCATCATCAGCAATTATGGTAAATCACCGGGCGCCGAGTTCGCTGATCGGTAATTTAATAACAAACAAGCCGGCCGTAAGCTCCAGCCTTCCCCATGCGCTTCTTCAGGGGAATCGGAGTCTCACGTCCAACACACCCACTCTCTTTCGCCGAGGTCTAAGCGTCGAGGTCATCCGGGATTGTGCCAACATAGACAAAGCAAAGATGACCAGTCTCTTAGAACAATCCTTCGGTCGCGTGCTCGATAGCGACGCCTTTTATACCCGTCTAGAAAAGACCCTCGACTTTGTCATTATCGCAGGCGATTATGCTGGCGCTGCCGTCGTCACCAGAGAAACATCCAGCACAAATCCTTCTGCTCCTCCAATCGTTTACCTCGACAAGTTTGCTGTCCTCCCAAGCCACCAGGGTGATGGCACGGTAGATTTTCTCTGGGTCGCGCTCCACGATGAGACATATGGCCTCGGTCTACCCTTTTCCGTCAATCTGAACGGCGGGAAGGAGGGCTGTGGTGAGGGCCAGGATCTCGTCTGGCGTAGCCGCTCAAACAATCCGGTCAACAAGTGGTACTTCGAACGCAGTTCGGGTCACGTGAAGATGGGGGACTGGGTCCTCTTCTGGTGCGATGGTGAAAAACGGCTGAAAACAGAGGAAGGTCGGCGTGCCTCTGCGGGCCTGTC
>QLOU01000735.1:0-10750 GCA_003313715.1 Russula abietina
ACCACACCGGCGGACCTGAACTTGGATGTGTTCGTCACATAGTAGTTTTTTGGTGGCTCGAAGGTGGGGCTTGAAACGCAGGAAACCAGTCCATTTAGTTGTCCGGTCCGAACCGTGCGTGGTTCTACTATTGCCACTGACATACACAAAGAGACAGGGTAGATATCTGCAAAAAAGAAGAGCGCATGTCCTAGCTGCAAGATACAGACCGAATGATGCCGTATCTCTTCCCTAAGCGCCCTTGCCTCATGTCTTCACCGCCTTGCACCGCCTGCATCCGAGTCCACCGGCGCCCACCCCCAGATACACCACCAACTCGTACCCTTTTCTTTGTTCTCCCTTCCCTCACTCCATCCTATCCTAACTCAAGAACGTGAACAGCCAATCTTCATGTCGTCAACTGGACAAGTAACATCCCCTCCTTTTACCATTCAATCGATCACCGATGCCTTGGCCGACTATACCAAAGTTACTGGAATAGACCTCTCCAAGAATCCCTTTGCTGCCGCCATCGAACATTCAAACTCTCCCGAAGCCATCCTAGAATTACTTCAAGAACGAGAAAAAGCATTCAAGGAATATCGCGAGGGGAATCGGAGACTCATCACCTGCCTCCGTCCCGCAGTAAAGGTTATTCAAGCGTTCTCTGGAATCCTCGGCGAGGCGGTCAGCCTGGTGAGTTTCACATCCTATCCTTCTAGCTCTTTTAATGACTTCGTCAGGTCCCGTTTCCACCTGCAAAAGCCTTGTTCGCTGGCATCGATGCTCTCCTTGCTGTATGTCCCTTGTATGCGCTTATCAACCAATTTCCCTGTGATGAATGAGTATCCCAGGCTGCTAGTGGAGTATCGTCGAGTTATGATGCCCTTCTCGACCTGTTCGAGTGCTTGGGGAGCTTCCTCAAGCGTCTCGAGATATATACGACGATTCCACCAAATACGATAATGACAGAGGTGATCGTCAAAATAATGCTTGAATTACTTTCCGTGCTTGCCCTGGCTTCGAAACAAATTAAACAGGGGAGGTTCAGTAAGTCCGCTATCACATTTATACTGTCCATGACTTAATGTGCCATAGAGAAATTCACGAAAAAGCTGCTCCGGGAGAGCGAGATAGAGACAGTTCTGCAAAGATTGGATCGATTGACTCAGGACGAGGCTCGGATGACTGTTGCACAGACATTGGGTGTGGTCCATGGCCTCGTTGCTAACGTGAGGACAGTTATCGAAGGTTCGCCATCATCGCATATAATCGTTCGCGGATTTCTGAGTACTTGTTTAATTAGAAGGCGAGGCGTCAACAGATAGAATTCGACGGGATTTAGGTAGGTGTCTCTCCAGAAACCGGTATCACGGTATTGACTTGGAGTCACAGTCGCCCTTCACAGTATGTTAAACGAAATGAACAAGATCAAACGTTTGTTGTTATTCCGACCTCCCGCTGCGGAGACTAACACTGCATTGTAGGCGTCCAACTACAAAGGGATGTTCAGCATTGGCTCTCACCTCCTGACCCTTCGAAAAACCACGACTTCGTTTGGAAAGCACACCATAATGGAACTTCGGCGTGGTTCTTTGAGAGCAAATCGTTAGAAGAGTGGAAAGAGTCAGGCTCCTTCTTGTGGATACATGGCAAACGTACGTTTTTCCCATTTATAGCTACGCCTGGATTAATGGCTCCTCCATCGCACAGCTGGGTCAGGGAAAAGTACACTTCTGTATGTATCATTCTAATACCATCATCCAAATTGCTCATATAACCTACTAGGTCCGCTATCATCGAGGAAATTGAGGGCATGCGTACAACTGGATTGGCCTCGATGGCCTACTATTATTTCGATTTTAGGGATGTCAAGAAACAAGACCGCTATGGCCTACTCTCCTCCCTCGTTTCTCAGCTATCAGCTGAATTAGATCCCTGTTATCAAGTCCTCTCCGAATTGTTTTCAAACCATGCTGGCGGAACGCGAAAGCCTACTACTAGCGCGCTTACAAAATGCTTGAAGGATATGCTGAGTCTACCAGGGCAAGGTCCGATTTACATCATTGTTGACGCTGTCGACGAATGTCCGAATTTCCCGGGAAGGCCATCCGCCCGGGATGAGGTCCTGGACCTGATTGAAGAACTTGTTAATTTGAAACTGACGAATCTACATCTATGTGTAGCAAGCCGACCGGAGATGGATATCCGAACAGCTCTCGAGTCGTTGACGACACTCAAGATTTCGCTTCATGAGGAGAGGGGACAAGAGGAGGATATAATCAAGTACATCGAGTCTGTTGTCCGTTCGGACCGGAGCATGCGGAGATGGAAAGCGGAGGACAAGCAACTTGTTGTGGATACGCTGTCTGGCAAGGCAGACGGCATGTAAGTATATCATCTTATCTCTTCGCTTAGGCCTCATAATTGACGCTCACGTGGTGTTGTAGGTTCCGCTGGGTGGTGTGTCAGGTTGACAGACTGTGTCGCACGTTTCCTGCGAGTATAAGGAGCGTGTTGGAGGACTTACCAAAGACGTTGGATGAAACATATGGCCGTACACTGCTCGGAATCGACGAGGAGAAGCGAGAATATGCCCAACGACTTTTCCGCTGTCTTGCCGTATCTATTCGCCCTCTTCAGGTCAAAGAACTCGCCGAAGTTCTTGCCATTTGGTTTCCCAGAGAAGCACCCCCTACATTCAACGCAGCTTGGCGTCCAGAAAATGCGGAGGAAGCGGTGCTTTCCGCATGTTCTAGTCTCATTTCCGTCGTCGATAGGGCAGGCCACCAGATCGTTCAATTCTCTCATTTCTCTGTCAAGGAGTACTTGACGTCGGAGCGACTCGAGATTTCCGAAGAACGTCTTTCGTACTATCACATTCTTCCCGAACCCGCGCATATCATCCTTGCACACGCCAGCCTCAGCGTCCTTCTCAAACTCGATTCCAAAATCGAGAGAGATACCATTAGTCACTTCCCTCTCGCGCCGTATGCCGCCCGACACTGGGTGGACCATGCCCAGTTTAGGAACGTAGCGTCACAGGTTCAGGAGGTCATGGAGCGTCTATTTGATTCTGCAAAGCCACATTTTGCGGCATGGGTCTGGCTACACGACGTTGACCGACATTGGATAGAGTCGATGCCCACGACATATCCAACTCCGCCTAAGGCCGTTCCACTTTATTGTGCCTCTTACTGCGGTTTCCGTAGTCTTGTAGAGCACCTGATCGCTTCTCATCCACTGGACGTCAATAGCAGGGGTGGATTTCACACGACTCCGCTACATGCCGCCTCAGCCAATAGTCATTTAGACGTCGCATCGCTACTTCTCAAAAATGGTGCAGATCCTAATTCTCGTGACGACCAGAGAAGGACTCCGCTTCACCGGATATCACAAGGCGGACAGCTTGTCATGATGGAATCATCACTCGAGATTGCGCGGCTCCTCTTTAACTCTGGAGCGGACGTAAGCGTCACCGACAATGAAGGCTGGACTCCGATACACGCGGCAGCACAATCTGGGTATCGTGAAATTGTGGAACTGTTACTTGAATTTGGTGCAAATCTTGAAGCACGAAGTAAGAAACAACAGACACCTTTGCACCTGTCCTGTTTTAATGGGAATCTCGACGTCTCACGCTTCCTTATCGATCATGGCTCAGACATCAGCTCCCGGAACGCCGAGGGCTTCACTCCATTGCACTCTACGTCAGGATGTGGACATGTTGCCGTTGCAAAGTTGTTGATAGATTGCGGTGCCGGTGTAAATGAACGCCGCAAAGGAAGTCAATTGACTCCGCTGCATTTCGCGTCCTCTAAAGGGCATCTCGGCATCGCAAAGTTGCTGATCAATCACGGTGCAAATGTTGACAGCCGAGACTGCAACAAGGAGACCCCCTTGGGCCTGGCATCGCAATATGGGCAGCTCGATATAGCACGCTTCCTGATCGAGAAGGGTGCAGCCGTATCTGCCCCGGATAAGGAAGGCGACACTCCATTACACAAGGCGGCGCATCAAGGGCATCTCCACGTCACGAAATTCTTGCTGGAGTGTGGCATCGATGTCGACATTAGGAACGGAGATGGACAGACGCCAGTGTACCTGGCAGTTATGAACGGGAAGCTCGACGTTGTACGCTTCCTGATCGATCAAGGCGCAAATATCCATATTGGAAACAGCAACAACTCGAATCCTCTGCACATCGCATCGCTAAAAGGGTGCCTCGACGTCGTGCACCTGATGATCAACACTGGCGCTCCTGTCGACGTTCGGAACGGGGCCCAAAGCACCCCGTTGGCATTGGCATCAAGCAAGGGTAAAGTCGAAGTAGGGCGCCTCCTCATCGACCAAGGAGCAGA
Source organism: Russula abietina (assembly GCA_003313715.1). Lineage (NCBI taxonomy): Eukaryota > Fungi > Basidiomycota > Agaricomycetes > Russulales > Russulaceae > Russula > Russula abietina. Next base: position 4,341 of record QLOU01000735.1, read on the forward strand.
CCTTAACGTGCGGGACAACCAGAGCCAGGCTCCATTACACCTCGCCTCAAAACATGGTCACTTTGACATGGCACGTTTGTTGCTAGACCATGGAGTTGATCCGAATATCAAGCGGGATGACCTTTCGAGCCCTTTACATCTAGCATCGGCCAATGGCCACCTCAAAATTGCCGAATTGCTGGTCCAGTGTGGCGCAAGTCTCGACGTATCCAATGACAAGCAAGAAACACCACTCTACCGAGCAGTAATGCAAGGGAATACCGCGATCTCCCGTCTTCTGATTGACCACGGGGCGAGTGTGCATACTGCGGACCGCAACGGCTGGACCGTATTGCATGTCGCGTCGCAATGTGGGCATCTTGGACTCGTAAAGCTGTTGCTTCAGCGGGGTGCTGATGTCGACATGCTCAACAAGGCCGGTAGAAGTGCAGCCGAGTTGGCATCGGAGAATGGTAAAGCCGAGGTTGCGGAGTTCATTTCCGACTACAAATCGAATGCAAATACCCGAAACGAGTTACAGTCCACGACATCGGATACGGTTGAGTACGGTGTGGATGACGATGGGAAAGCCCAGGCAAAGATTTCGTTGCTCGCGGCGGCGGGAGATGGGAGCATTGACACTGTGAAGTCATTACTGGAACGGGGAATGGATATCAACGCCGGCAATTCGATAAACCAGACTCCGTTACACGAGGCCGCCGCCAATGGGAACATCGACGTCGTGCGCTTGCTCATCGAGTGGGGAGCGGAGGTGGATTCATGTGATAGCCGGGGGTGGACCCCACTGCACTGCTCATCACGATATGGACACCTCGAGGTCTCGCGAATTCTTCTCGATCACGGCGCAAATGTAAACGCAAGGCAGCGGAACTATAGGACTCCGCTGCACCTGTCAGCAGCCTGTGGATATCTCGAGATCGTGAAACTTTCACTGGAACGTGGCGCGGACATACATGCAATGAATGCCGAGGGTCAAACACCATACCAAGTATCGTTGCGAAGCAGAAATCGAGAGATCATAAATCTACTTCGAGAGCATGGCACGGGCAAACTCGGAGAAAGGTTCGACGAAATCCTTTTATGACTTGAATGCGTCGTCTGACTGGCACTTTGATCTTAGCCCTTAGGGAAAGGACAGTAGAGAAAGCACAACTTGAAAGGAAGTATCCGAGTCTTGCACTCGCGTAACTGTCATTTATCTGTAGACTGTCATGTTTGGTAGACAATCTATAACAGTGGGTTGATGGTTACAACAGAGATCGGAGGTTGTGCGACTTTCTTTTTCGATGGGAACGTTCAGAGGTCAACAAAGCGTGAGTGCGTGAGGCGTTGGTGGATCCGGCATTCTCTGAATCAGGAAATCTCACCAGGTTGTTCATGTTATACCCCGAACATGGACGTACTTCTAGATCTAAGAGGCGCAGTCCACGTAGTCACAGCCTCAAGGACGGATAAGAAACTGGATGAAGGCGCGACAAGAAGAAAACGGAAAAGCATAGTGATGCTCCTTCCTCTTTTTCCCTTTCATGGCATCCGAACGGCCGATGAAACCAAGCTGCCGTGCCGCTGAGGCTACACCCGCACCCGTGTCTCGACTGTACTGGCACCTTATTACGCTACAAAATCGCAAAGTGAGGTCGAGTAGATTGTTGAGGGGCTAGCCGCCCACGTGCGCAGCCGGCCGCTCCGCCGCTGAGTCAGTGCCGTTACGTAGTATATATACGATGTACGTGACAGGGGTAATATACATACGGAGCTTCTGTGACTCTCTCACAGACGCCCACTATCGTCTATTCAGCTATCTACCCTCCTTATCAGTCCATCATAGATAGCTATAGTCAAGCATCATCCAAACACATGTCACGATGTCGATTCAGATATATTCTGTGTTTGGGCCTTTGGGCGTACTAGTACCCCTAGCTCTGAAGAGACCCCTGGGCATCGATAGAGATAGAGATGTCGCCGCGGCGGTTCGGTTCATATTGGCTGAACTTCGAACGAACCGGACTTGAGAGAATGTGTTTGGTTCAAGTTCAGGAGAGGTTTGAACCGTAAACCGGTCCGACTACTGTGTATTCCAACATACACGTTCTACCGTACTGTACATCTAGGTGTCTGTACATAATGTCCAAGATATCTGTCGGATCCGTCATTTCTTTTCTACAAAGTTGCCTCTAGGCACGGATTTCGCCTGAGGAGATGCCAATCGTTACGGTGTCCGGTTGTGGTGTAGCTAAGGTAGAGGATCTCAAGCTGCGAGATTGAATGGTCGTCCAGGAAAGGAGAGAGGAGTATAAGATAAAGGGGATAGGGAACGAGTGAGGGTGGCAGAAGCGCAGTGGACAGCAGGCCCACGCAAACACGAGTGCCGGGCGAAAATGGTCGAGGGACACACGAGAAAAAGGGAAGAAAGGGGGACACACCAGATTTGATGCATTGGGAATGTGGCTGGTAGCTGCCATGCCTCGACAAGTGAGCTAGGCTTGTATACATAGAGGTCACAGAGCACTTGTATCGGCGAGAACAAAGACCGATATATAAAAATGGACAAACGGTGTCAAGAGGTGTCAGTAACTATGAAAACGGATCTAAAGCACTGAAATACTAGGATCGTGCCGTTGCGGCGAGGGTTGATCGCCGTTATCTAAGGTCTGGAAAGAGAGAAAAGAGTCGGAGAATGGAAAGCGATGATGGGTGAAAAGGGAAGAACTATACAGGTTGCAGACGGGTACTCCAACGCAGCGCATTCTGCTCCGCTACATGCGCAGCCTTGACGCGCTCCTTACAGTGGACATACGTTCTGGTTCATGAGCAGGCTGCGGCGAGGCTGATGTGGGTGAGAGCGTCACAATAGATGGGGGTGCATATAGAGTATGGGAAAGCCCTATACCAGTGGAACGAGGGGGAGGGGGTTGAACTGGGGGAAGCTCAGCTTGATAGATAAGCCGCGTGTTGCGAGTTCTCGGCCTGCCTATTCTCGGGTGAACGAGACGACGCCTGGGTCCGGAATGGTGGGGAAGGACGAGATGACGCAGACCCGGGTGGTGAAGCCTTTCGTGAGAGAATCCCCGCATTTGAGTGCTTCGGGTCAACATTATCCAAGTCTGGGCTTAGTCGTCGCTTAGTGATTGCCACAGAACTTGGTGGAGATGGGGACTGCGAGCACGTCGATGACATTGAATTCCAGTGGCTGTTAGTTCGCATGGAAGGGTAATGACTACCTTCCACATTGAGGTGTATGAACGACTGGTACATGCCCAGCGTCGGGCTATCAGCAGCGCCATGTGGTCATCTCGACCCTCGGCCTCCAGGCACAAACGAATTGAGTTCCCCTTGCTTGAGCCCCATAGCCCTAGATATACTGTAGAGCCTGTCGACTGCATATTATCCTTACGGTTTTAAAGGAAGTGGTCAGCCGATGATGTAAGGTGGAGATACCGACAAAATAGTATTTTCAGTATGCAAGGGGTCAGCCCCAGCGAAAAGTGGCGCGAAGCAAATCGAACCGGATCGAATTACTTGGAATTAGATAGAAAAATATTAAATAAATTTATTTAATTCGGAATTGAACGAACGAAATCTAAGTGAAACGAATGAAGATGGGCCGAGATCGACGCGATATCAGTACGATCGCTATCATCACGCTTACGCACACATAATATATTCAACGCCTCTTGCACATAGGCCATTGTGGGCCTCCTTATCAGATCTGGCTCTGTCAGATCTCTGGCGGCCCGATGACCTGTGCGCGAACATAGCATATATTCTCGTAAGGCAATATGCGTGCATAGCATCACACTCATCTCCTTACAATGATCCTCTTGTCTCCGCCACAGTTAACTTTGATTAAGCTCCACGATATGTCGAAATTGGAATTTTACTGCAGCTGTCAAGAAAGATGCAAGGGAGTGCCAAGAAAAGTCAGCAAAACCACATACTACGAGCACAAGAAACGTCGTGGTCCTCTATCCACATTCTCGCTAGACATGCAGACGTTCCTGAGTCAACATTCGGTTATTGTGCACCTGTTGCCTCCAAATACCGCAGAGAGCTCGAGATCTCAAAACAAACGAATGCGTCTATCAGACGCTGGTGGGAACTGCGATAATATCGATGTAGCCATCGATCTAACCACAAATCGGTGTATTTGAGGACACTGATTGATTTGCGACAGGATGATGCTCCCCCCCCTTTGACCTACCTATAGATCCATCCTAGTGTTGCCGCGACTCGGCTGGTCGCGAGCTGACTTTAAAAGTCATGACTTATTCCATATTCGGCTCGACTGGCCGCAAGCGCCAATTAGGAGCCATGACTTTCAACTCAGCTGCAACCTCAGGTCGACTTGAGTCGATTCTTTTTTTTTTTTGTAAATTCTTTTATTTCTAATCTACGAATTATACAACACAGAATAAACTACATATTGTACTAAAATGTGTGTGTAAACTGTAAAGGTGACCAGTGGACGGAGAAGTGTCTGCAGCGCGCGTCGCATAGTGTCCGTGTAGTGGGACTGTAGTCGCTGCTTGCACCGTTTGAGATCCTCGGTAGAAGTCAGCAAAAAAAGGACCTAAGCATGCTAAGAGTTCACTTACTGACACGCTCCCCAACACATCGTGTGCCATCAATTGAGCCCAGCGCTACAGCGAGACATCAAGACGTCGAGGTGCTTGCAGCTCGATCTTCCAAACCACGTTGTGTCGTGTAGTGGTGTCCGGTGGAGGACAGTTGGCGCATCGAGACTTGCACCACCCTCGACCAGCACCAGTAAGGCCGCGAGTTGCCTAGCAAGAGTGTCACCTGCATCGTTGACGGTTTTGGAGGATGATGATGTGGGGGAGTCGTTTTAAAATGGTGTCGTGGATGGGCCAGTTTCAGTCAGGATGGAGCGGGAGAGAGATGAGCAGGAGCTGCCCCCGCAATTGAGATCATCTGGACCGCGTGCCCGCATTCCCTTGCACACAGAGTCTAAAAACCCTGTCAGTTCAGGAATGCACATATGAGGAGACAGGAGTGCTTGACGCATCGATTGAACCAATTCCGAGTGACATGCGGAACAATTCTGATGTGGAGAAAGCAACATGCGTCCAATCTGGGTGATAAGCCCCGTCGTGAGTAAATGACACCGAAAATCTAGTTGTCTGTGCCAACGTCCTCTGCACGAAAGATGACTTTCGGACCCTTACGCGATTCCTCTGTCGACTGCTGCTCCACATGTAACGATAAGTCTGACGATCTCCCTGAGCCGACACTTTATCTTCACGCGGACAGTAGGACGAACCATGACATGCGAATTGGTCGCGAACACCTGCATCGACATGCCCGTGCTGTGCAGTTCCGGCCTTCTCAGCGGCGCAGGGTACGGCCGCGGCTTGTACTCCTCGGGGTGGGTCGAACAGATCCGAGGTCCATAGAAAGGACGGATGACTGTCATGTGTCCGAAAGTTATGTAACTTAAGAGGAAAAAAAAACCCCGTTTTCGGAGCAAGTAACATATACGGTCGTCGGATGCTTCGCTTGTGTGTTGGTGGGAGTCCGCTGCGGCAGTTGACTGGAGGAGCGGCCAGCTGGGGATGCCAGAGACGGGGGGAGAGATCGGAGGACTCGAGGTGGGCAAAGATGGGTGCTGATGTGAGGAGAAGCACCAAGACCGATGATGGATGGGTTGTGGTGATGCAGGGGGGGTTGGTGCGCACCACGACACATGGCTTCCATCGCAAAGCCGATGTTGCATTGTAATGACGGGATGTCAGGGATGAGGAGTCGTCAGTCGATGACAGGTCTAGGATTCTCGAGAACGATTAGGCCGGATAGTGTGGCAGAGATCGGAAGTGTGACAGTTGAAGTAAAGACTTACCAGTAACGACGCATCTGCTATATTGTGGGGGTGCTGTTTTAGAACTGTGTCGTGGATAGGAGCGACCCATTGGGTGGTTTTAGTGAGTAGTAGAAGATTCCGAATGCGAGGAGGGCGTGAGACCACATTGCCTTGCCAGACGACCTGTTGTGCTTCCCTGCTGTCGCCACAGACCGGTATGTGAGAGATCAGTGACGGCACCATCTGAGAAAGAAACGTGAGGAACGTCAGCGCATCAGCAGTTGAAGGAAGAGCGTCACTCATCCGCTCTCCGTTGCTGTCCTGCGTATGCGAAGGTTTGGCCGGAGTGTAACCCACGACCGCAGATGCAGACCTTGAAAGTGAAAGTGAGGTGTGACATTTGTCGCAGGCCAATGGGAGCTTAGCAGTTGTCCCGACTGCTGTCGTTTATAATATAGGATGTTGGAGGATGCTTGTATCCAAACTTGTTCCAATTAGGACAATTGTCGTCGCTGCGCCATTGTTTCGCCGTGTGACGCATCCGAAGTGTAAAAATTGGAATTGTGCTGTTTGAAACTGTTGTTGCTGTGTC
>QLOU01000739.1:0-35437 GCA_003313715.1 Russula abietina
CGTCTTAATCTGGATGTAACAGGGACATCCGTTATCGATCCGCTTGCTGTCGATCTTCCTTTCCCGCGCTAATTTTTTGGTGTAATGTTTAGTCCCTCCGAGTTTGTTACGCGTGCAACGAAATGTCTCGCAGGTTAGATACACCTGCTGTGCCTTGGATAGACGGGTCTTGGATCGGCGAATCTCGATTCCAAGTGCTTGTTGCTCATGTGTAAGCCATCTCATGAAGTCGTCCCTGGTTTCCCATTCAAGGTTATACCCGTTTTCTTGCCGATCGTACATAATGCTTCCTATTACGGGAGGGCAGGCGGCATCGTCCGGTATTCCGGGAACAGTGGGCGCGGGCGACGACATTTGGGCAGGGGAGTAATGGGGGATGAAGGTGCTGTAAAGACGTGTTTTACAACGCGTTCCCCGATGCGTCCCCCTGCTCGTTCACATTCCACTGTGGATGCTCTTCTCTTTCTGATGTAATCAAATAATTTTCTATTTTGTTTTCTAAGTACTCTTACAAATAAACTAAGTACACGCGCGCCAACATTTCGTGCAGTACACGTGAGGCGCCAACTTGTCGTTCGTGGCGGAGTTCCAAATTTCCACATGGGTGGTTGAGGAATCGAAAAGACTGCGCCAAGGTGCGCGGTTTCGTCTGCATTGACAACTAGGAGAAAGGTTAGAAGTAAGTTAGAACGAACAAAGCCACCCACTACAGTATTCGATCACATTTCTATAATCCCAAATTGTCTGCTGTTGATGCTCCATCAACTCGTATCCGTTCTCGTTCTTCGTCGATCTATCTGTCTGTCTTTGCTTCCATGTAAGCATGTCAAGTGTACATGGTTAACCTATGCGATGATTGAGACTTTACGCAAGTCAGTAAATATGGGGTGGAGAAGGGAAGGCCTAAAGGTTGCAGTTTTTGCGCCACTGCCAGTGGTGCAAAAAGACTGACAACTATTTTATTTGCAAGTGGACATTTCCGGCCCTTCCGGGTAGCCGTGTCTCACGGTTTTAGTACTATGGTGTTACACGGTATCATCAGGAAAACCCAAATCTACTTAAGTCTGCTTAGGTGCACTTATGTTTCTTAAGTCTGCATTAAGACAGCTAAGAGAAACCAAGTACTCAAATTTTCCTTAGACTGACTTAATAGTTTTAATGTTAAAGTAATTTTAAGGCCATCAAGACAAAGCACATACTATAAGTAGAATAAGCGAACTAAAGGTAATTGTAATATAATATGGGCTATGGTACTCTTCCAAGTGCACAACCTGGATTTTTTATTTATTTAGAATCCAAGTTTATTCCGCGTCGTAGACCTTAGCTACATGTACAGTCATCTACTACCTGTGCTAACCTATCTTGTTCGTGCAACCGGCCTGACCAACAACCAACCAGCTAACCATCAACTCGCCGTTTGAAATTTACAAAACCTCGTTAGAGGGGAACGCTGGCTAAGCGAGATCGACGGTGGGGTGCGGCAAGGAAGAGGTCGGTGGCACAGTAGGGCAAATAGGGGAAGTCCAGGGAGATATCACTGAGTGGGCATGGTGTTCGGGACGTAGTCCAATGTGGCTGAGAAGCCGGTGGGGATTTGTGAAGGCGATCGTGGAAGGGGTTTGTGGAAGGGGTTTGTGGGTAGGTGCTGGGCACCCAGTAAGAAAGTAGGCCGAGGCCTGGTTGAAATTGTCCATGAGGCCTACTGTTACGCTGGCCAGTTGGGGGTGGTTGTAGTGTGGCCCTCCTCGTCGTCCCACTCTCCCATCGGGGGCAAGCTCAGTTCTTGGCTCACGCGCGTGCCTTGGTCTGCAGCGGGCCCCATGTACCAGTCTACTGACTGTCAATTTTGATGGATATTGTCTTCGGGATGCGAGGTTTCAGCAGGTGGGACGTTTGGGATGGTGGGACATTCAGATGCGGCGCGACGTCCCCAACAACGTGTCCAGAGAAAGCGGACGCACTCTGGTCACTCGTGAGTCTCATGCAAGCGAGTACCGCTCTGAATGCCGCAGAGTAGCGCGCTGCGGTCGCCTGCAGGAGTTGGGGCAACAGGGAAAAGAGGCACGGGGACAGGCAGTACTGGTGGTGGTGGTGGTGGTCCATGTCATGTACTCGACAATGAGGGCGATGGGGGTGAGAAGAAAGAGCGGCGCTTGGCATTACCAAGTGCGGGAGAAGTAGACCACTGGTGGTGCGGATATCCGGCATATCGGAGAGCAGAGAGGTGTGGCGCGTGGAGAAGGGGGAGGGCGATGCCGATCCGTGCGATGTCGGTTCGTTAGCGGTTGTCATAGGTGCGTCCCTGTGGGTGGATCGTGTGTCAGTCACGGAAAGGAAAGGGAGGAGGGAGGTGTGGCGACGTAGCGTTCAAGAACTTCTGTGCCAGGCGATTCTGGGTGTACTTGGGTCGAAGTGGAAATAAATTCCACCTTGTGCTCTCTGGCACGCGCGGGAGGGCCCAGAGGGACGATCAACTACACAAACCTGGCCAGGTCACAATGCGCGTGCGATGCCTTTGTATGGCAGTAGGCGTGTGTGTCGTTGCTGTGTGTGTAGGCGCGGCGTCGTCCTTCCTGCACAAGGGTGCTTTCCCGAGCGACCTGTAAACCTGTAAAGAATGTGGGTTCATTGCAACCCAGCTAAGAGCTTTCCAGTGTTTATACACGCAAAGGGTCAGCAGACGCACCCTCAGCTTAAGAGGTCCTCCATCGAGGGCTTGTGTGTAGGCGACGCGGCGTCATTTGCCTGTGTACAGATGTGCATGTCGACTCGGAGGGCTTGGATTGGATAGGGCGATGCGACATTGTCTCCCTGATGTACGGATCGCGGGCAGATCTGAGTAGTTGTCAGTGGGATGGGGTGGCCAGTGAAGCATGGCACATACCTTTTGGCTGTATTGAAGCTTGATATCCGGATCATGGGTAGATAGGCGGAGGCACTGTTAACGGCGCCACCTGGGTAAGGAACATATGCCGGTGAGATCTGTGGAGTAACGTTAGGTCTCGTCGCATGTAGGGATGCACACCGTACCGTACTACGGTGACGTCCGTCCAGCCTTGTCAAACAATTCTTCACGGAGACGGAACGTACTTCATGACGGACGTACTACGGTTGACGACGTACTACGGTTCAATGTCGTGTCGTCGAGGGAGCTGTGCTTACTGAGGCAGTATTTAATTTGCTATATAACTCAAATTACAATAGTAACAAACAAAAATCGAATAATAGGCCCAAGTGGCGAGCGTTTTGGAGGAGGTAGTAGTGAGGGTGGGCACGCGGCAACCCAAGTGGCATGTGCCAAGCGCAGTGACACCCGGCGACTTGAAGCATCTTGAAGGAGGTCACGGTGGAGGAGGAGGTTGGCACGCAGTGGCTCAAATGGCAAGTGCCAAGTGTAACGACACAGGCCTGCCAGCATGCAGCGGTTGCAGCCTTGTTGCTCTAACGCCTGACAACAGCCATGCCCCGGGAAGTACTGAGATGGATGTGCTTCTTGACAAGCATGAGCATGCGGATTGTGTCGGGTTGGAGCCGAGCGCGTCGGAGAGATATTGTGTCCCGCCTGCCTGAAAATATCCTCTCTACGGCGACTGCAGAACCTGTGACAGTTCAGATCTCAGTCGCATGGATTGAACTTGCAAAAAACAAACCAGGAATGCATAATATGTTGCGTGCCAGCTGAGAGAGGCGCGGAAATTGTCTTTGTCGGCCTATCCACCATCGAATTGGGTTGCACGTGTCGAAACTTTCTGCAGGGAGTTTGAAGTACTCTTCCAATGAATTGGAAGAGTACTTCTCTTTTCGGCAATATCGAGCCATGTAGGACTTTGTAGGCGAACCATCCACAGGTAGCGCGTCTAGTGCCTGAACGGATGAAGGTGGTGATGATGGAGTTGGGATTTGAACCGGCAGAGAGGCGTAGTTTTCGTCAAAGTAGTCGAGTAGATTTGCCTTCGACTCTTCAAGGTGATTAGAAAGAGTCGGGTCGTCATCGTAATCCATTTTCAAGCCTTCATAAGAGATGTGTGGATCGAGCACTAGTAGTTGTCAATTAGAAAATAAAAGGTTCCCAAGAAGTCTCACATACATGCAGCCCAAGTGTAGAAGGGAGACGCGTCGAACTGATAATAATAGTCGCTTAACTTGCAGTGCGCATCCGTGAGTCCAAGCTTGATTCTGGGCGAGACAGAGTCAGGAAGACTGCGAAGGATGCCTTTGATGTCTTCCTGTAGGCCCCGAAAGATCGCATGAGTTGTCGACAGCATGGGAAATTTTGTCTTAGACATTTCCGTAGTTGCAGACCGAAATGATTTGAGCCATGACGCCACCAGGTTAATCGACTCCCAATCGGCACTACTAAGCTCTAGAGAATGAAGGTCCTTATTCCTCGAAATGAATGAGTCAATTGTGTCGCGGTAGTCAAGCGCGCGTCCTACATCCGATAAGTCAGAAACACGTAAGAGTAGCTACAGTATATTGACAATAACGTACGGAGCATTTGATGTGTGGATGCCCATCGCGTCCTCATATTGAGGATTAGCATATGCGAGGCACCACAATTGTCGGAAGTCTTGCTTGGGTCGCTTCCTTCAAGATGTACAAATTTTATTTCGCGTGCCCATGCTTGGCGACGTTGAGGACTTGATCGGACAGCCCTGACAATCTTCCAGAGCTTATAGATCATGCTTTAGTATAGATAGTACAAATACTAGCACAATGAAGTGACACTTACCTTTTCAACTGCGGAGAGTACAGACCATTCAGTCAAAAATTTACATAAAACTGGTATATCCGACATGTACATTTCTCGTAGAATTGGGTGTATCCGACGACCGGCCGACAATGCATATAATTGGGAGCGGCCGACCATATTTTTCTAGGGGTCACAAATGTAATACTAATTAATTATGCTAGGTATGATTTTCTCGGCCGATACCAATTTTGTGGTTACTCATAACTGTGGTATTGGCCGATTATAATATATATAAGGTTCGGCTGATACCAACTAAGTGGCTACTTACAATTACATATATGTGGTATCGGCCGATCATGGTGTATAAAATGGTCGGCCAATACTAACTAAGTGGTTACTTACAATTACATATATGTGGTATTGGCCGATCGTGGTGTATAAGATGGTCGGCCGATACCAACTAAGTGGTTACTTACAATTACATATATGTGGTATCGGCCGATCATGATATATAAGGTGGTCAGCCGATACCAACTAAGTGATTACTTACAGTTACATATATGTGGTATCGGCCGATCATGATATATAAGATGGTCGGCCGATACCAACTAAGTGATTACTTACAGTTACATATATGTGGTATCGGCCGATCATGATATATAAGATGGTCGGCCGATACCAACTAAGTGGTTACTCACAATTACATATATGTGGTATTGGCCGATCATGATATATAAGATGGTCGGCCGATACCAACTAAGTGGTCACTTATAATTACATATATGTGGGATCAGCCGATCATGGTGTATAAGATGGTCAGCCGATACCAACTAAGTGGTCACTCACAATTATATATATGTGGTATCGGCCGATCATAATATATAAGGTGGTCGGCCGATACCAACTAAGTGGTCACTTATAATTACATATATGTGGGATCGGCCGATCATGATATATAAGATGGTCGGCTGATACCAACTAAGTGGTCACTCACAATTATATATATGTGGTATCGGCCGATCATAATATATAAGGTGGTCGGCCGATACCAACTAAGTGGTCACTTATAATTACATATACATGTATGTAGTATTGGCCGATCATGGTATATAAGATGGTTGGCCGATACCAACTAAGTGGTCACTCACAATTACATATATGTGGTATTGGCCAATCATGGTATATAAGGTGGTCGGCCGATACCAACTAAGTGGTTACTTACAATTACATATATGTGGTATCAGCCGATTATGATGTATAAGATGGTCGGCTGATACCAACTAAGTGGTTACTCACAATCACATATACAGTATGTGGTATCAGCCGATCATGGTATATAAGGTGGTCGGCCGATACCAACTAAGTGGTTACTTACAGTTACATATATATGGTATCGGCCGATTATGATATATAAGATGGTCGGCCGATACTAACTAAGTGGTTACTCACAATTACATATATGTAGTATTGGCCGATCATGATATATAAGGTGGTCGGCCGATACCAACTAAGTGGTTACTTATAATTACATATACATGTATGTAGTATTGGCCGATCATGGTATATAAGATAGTTGGCCGATACCAACTAAATAGTTACTTACAATTACATATATGTGGTATTGGCCAATCATGGTGTATAAGGTGGTCGGCCGATACCAACTAAGTGGTTACTCACAATCATATATACTGTATGTAATATTGGCCGATTATGGTATATAAGGTGGTCAGCTGATATAGTAATACTAATTAAGTGGTTACTTACAATTACTAATATACTCTGTAAGGCGTTCAGGTGTTAGCCAGGTCTGAGTTTAATTGTACAAGACTGGTTCAATTATTGAGTGACTTGGGTTGACTGTAACATGGGCACTTGATTCTATAGACTTCAATAACCGTTTTAAGAAGCCTTCTAGAAAGCACAATAAAACATTTTCTTAGTTTCTTGTTAAGTATTGCTTATTACTAAGCGTGAGAAAAAATTGTGATTGAAGGAGACTTTAGAATAAGGAAGAAGTGGTTTAGAAGCATTGAGAAGCATAGAATATGATTTAAGAGAAGCTTAGGGCTTCTCTGGTTGTAACTACAGGGCTATTTATACTTGAAATGAATGAAATTCCTTTTTGCGTTTTGGATATATTTCCATCATAGAGCCTAGCATTCCCTATATATGGAGTGGCAATACATTAGAAGACAAGTAGTGACACCTTGTATAGTAATGAAACATAATATATGGCTATGTTAACTGAAAACAGATGGCTTTGCTAGTTGTTGATGATTCATTGTCACAACCTGAAGTGTACTATGGCTCTGCCAGTCAGGTGCTATAGTTCTAAGTGGGAATCAACTAGGTTAACAAAGCCATATCTTTGTATAGTAATAAAGCTTTTTTGATTGTATCGTAATTCCAGACATTCTTGAGGCACATCTGAATCATAAAGTAGAATGGGAATAACTTTGTATAGTAGAAGATGGAAAAGGAAAGACATTGCAATATCTTACCATTACTAGAGATCCAGTAAATCTGGATCTAAGACATATGGTCGACAAGTCATCATGTCAGTCCATGAGCCAATAGCAATGTACATAATAAAAGCAGAATCAAAGATGAAACAGAATAGGTGCATCTGCCCAGCAAATGTGCTTTGGTAAACAGTTAGGACTCTTTTGTCCAATGACTCATTGTTCAGTAACAATGGTAAACTGGTAATAGATGTAAGCAAGCTCATTAATATATTAAAGCAAGTGTTAGAGATTAATACATATATGTGTTGGATGTTGGAATGTGAAAGTGCAAAGTGGACGCTGCCATAACGTAGCAAATAGCCAGGTAAATAGTGGCTATAATAATGATAACAATCATGATGGCAAGTATAATAATGAAAACTTACATTTTTTTCTTATAACCTCTTTATTGCATCTCCTGCTGTTTCACTTTCAGTATGTCAAGTCTCCTTATCCAGTCTTTTTTACTCACTACTTGCCTTGCACTCCTTCTCTGATTACTTTTTCCATCCTCTTTGTCTTCTTTCTCCTCAATTTTACAATCCTTACCCTCCTCCTTTGCACTTTTACACCCACACATCCTCCTCCTTTTTCACTATAGTACAGCTCTATGCCCAATCTTCCCAATTACCTACAAATTACATGATGGACACATGCTTCCAGGATCAATTGATGCTCTACCACATCAATTGTCCATCCCTTGAAGACATTATCTGCCCACTTTTTTAGCACTTTTAAGATAACTACTCTAATATTCTCATGGCTGATATCTAATGCTTTTTCTCTAACTCATTCTTATCTTTCAACACTCAGTCCCACATTAGTCATGTTACCAGCCATCTTTTTCAAGACGACTTATTATGGCCTTTACACTTTTCATGCTTTTACTTGAGACTCCTATCTCTGCTTCTACCCACCACCATACCTTCTCACTCTCTATTAAGTTCCAACATCGCCTCTGTCACCTTACCAATATCTTTCATCACAGCACTATTTGACTGGCTGGACATTTGGAGAGCACTTCTATGGCACTATCTCTTAACCAAACACCATATTATCACACTCCATACTAGAGAAACTTTATATAATGCTTATCTTACTCTTTCTCCTCACCTTTCTTATCTACACTTATAACTTTCTGCTACTCAAACGAGCCAACAAGGTGACATAGCTTTATGCTTATCTGAGCTATATTACATAACATAGTTAAATTCAGTCACATGACCTCTCACATGGTCATACATAGTCCTTTCAATTTTGCAACCACGCACATGGAAATGACTAAGCAACTTTGAAGTCCGACATATCCAACAAGTCGGCGTGTCACATGTCCACCAAGTGAAACTTTGGCGCGTCTCACATGTAGTTACTGTAATTACATGTTCTGTGTTAAGTAGGTTAAATAACAAAATCCACAACTTGCTGGTTGTGGATGAGCACAGTGTGCGCAGGGGGAACACGTTTTGACACGTTTTGACAGCCCCCAACACGCTCCCGACACTCCCGACCGATGTCATCTCCAGTTTCCTCCATTATCAGTGTTCCCGCCACCGTGCTGGATGATGCTGGCCTTGATCACATCGATCCCGCCACGTCGACTAAAATGGGAAGCATTACTTACGATTGGGAAGAAGGTGGCTATAACCTGGAATGGGAATCCAGGGCCGACTTCTATGAGTGGCTCACACACGAACAGGCAGCGACTGGAACAGAAATCCGGGTATCTAAGACCCGGCATTCGAACACGCCCTTGTATTCAACATGCGAGACATTCCATTGCACGCGCAATGGAACTGGTGGGAAATCCAATTATGTGAAGAAGACATCGCGGGAACGGAAGATCGAAAGTAAGCAGATCGAGGGGGGGTGCCCCTGTTATGTCCAAATCAAGACATATTCCCATACCAATACTGTATTGGGGAAATACAATCATGAGCATTCCCACCCCACCGGCAAAGATAATCTAAAGTACATTCAGATCCGGGTTTCCACGCGTGAACTGATAGAAGTCTGGGTACATTATGGAGTTACAGATCAAGAGATTGTGAGTGATCTCCTCATTAATAATGACTAAACTAACTTACGACTCTCAGAAAAAGAAAATCCGATCTTGGTTTAGTGCACATGAAAGGGATCACTACATAACGATGGGAGAAATCTGCAGGATCAGGAAGGAAGTCCTGAGAGCAGATATCCGATTAGATGCCAATGATGCCCACTCAATGTGGATCTGGGTTGACAAGCTTCAATCGCAGGGGGACTTCGTGTATTACAAAGACAAGCGAGATCTTCCCCCTGAGGGATCCGATCTAGCTGACAATCTCTTTGTCCTGTGTATTCAATCCAAATTTCAGAAGGACACTTACAAGCGCCTCGGCAACAGATTCCTTGGTATTGACGCGATGCATAATGTCACTCAATACAAGGGAATATTATTGTTTACACTAATGGCGTGGGATAATTGGGGCCATGGTATGTGATTGATTATCAAGTTTTTATTTTCCGTTAATTTGTTTGAAGGCGTTCCTGTTGCCTGGATGCTGTCATCCAATGGCACGCAGGCAACAATTCAATTCTTTTTAAATTTGATTAAGGCACAGAATCTGGACATACTGTATCCCCGTCGATTTTTATGACGGATCGCGATCATGCACAAGTCAATGCAATTCGCTCGACATTCCCTGAATGCCAGCGTATATTCTATTGCTGGTGGCATGTGCTCCGGGCCATCCAGACTCATTTCAATACAAAAGAATTCCCAGATCTGTGGGACCTGATTCAAGATTGGATTCGCACTACAGATAACGAAGAATTCGACTTTTGGTGGGATCAGATCCAGGGGGATACCGCTGTCCCTTCAAGCATTGCCGAATACATTGCCCGGGAATGGCTCCCCCATAAGGAGATGTGGTCCGCAATGTCACGCCAGAATCGGACCATTTTTGAGGAGGGGGATACAAATATGTTACTAGAAGCGTATGTCCTCCCTCTCATGCTTTTTAAAATTAATATTTATTTAATATATTCAAACGCGGTCAGGTATCACCATGTGCTGAAGAGCACATGGCTCGAAGGGAAAAGAAACTGGCACGTGGATCATCTAATCCACACGCTGGTGACCGAGTTCCTCCCTGACCTGGAGATCCGGCACGAGCGTCAAGTGTTAGGCATGGAGGGCCTGAATCTAGCTGAGAAACGCCGCCGACAAATTCTGAAGTGTGCCCCCAAAATACCCCTCGGAAAGATCGAAAGGATCAATGATTTGCACTTTAAAGTGCAATCATCGAACACTAATAAAATTTATCTAATAAATTTAGACACTACAGCTTGCAATTGTAGTGATTTCCCTCGTATACGCCTATGCAAACACATAGCGTCCGTTGTACATTTCTTTGGGGGAGCAGATCTCGGACCTCGACCTGACAACGATGCAAGCGAGCCTGTCACGCCCCCGTCACCAGTCCAGCAGGGCGGTAGCGTCAAAGGTAGCGTAGATGACGGTGCTACTGCTTCCCTCATTTCGGCAGCCAATGATATGATTCGCTTGACTCAGGAGCTCGTTAGGAACGCGCCGCGTGATCCGGGAATTGCAAGATCATTCACAAAGTTAGTCAATTCAATGCGCACTCGACTCCGTGCTCTAGTGCTATCCACAACGGCGCCTGGTGATGGTTCCCACCTCCCGGAAAAAGAAAACATCGGCCCTAATCAACATTCCTGGCCGGAGACAGCCACACGAATGGGGGTAAAGCGTGGTAACAAGTCCAGGAAAGGCAAAGTCGACAGTGCGCTTACAGCAGAGCACATCGGCGAGCCTAACCGTAAGCGCACTGCCGACAATGACCCATATGGGGCGGGAGAGTGATCCGGCAAACATGCTAAGCCCGATGCACGGTCAGCCGCCGCCAATGCTCAAGAGCGCGCAGCACAGGTCAAGGCAGAGCCCCCACCAACGCAGCCCGCGCCGCCCCCGATGCTGCCCCTGACGCTGCCCCCGACGCTGCCCCAGACCCCGCTCCCTTCGCCTGCGCTCCCCTTGACCGCGCCGCCCCCACCACATGTATTCCCTCCTACATACTATAATTTTCATCACCCTCTGTCTCAACCGGTATATCCCCATTCTCAAGGGACACCCTCAGCTCCCCCATATTATCCCGCGTTCCCTTTTTCGACTTACACTCCTGTAACTTAGATTAGATAACATGTTTGTAGAATAAATAGATTATTAATTTGATAACGCTAGTTACATCCAAAAATAAACTTATAACTACTACTTAATGCGTGTGTGACTCGGCCGAACCCTGGGAGTTTGGAGTTCGGTTACATCCGGATGTGTGGCTCGCTTATGCCATGTGCGCGGTTGAGAAATTAGGTCAACTGTCATACATTTCTGCAATAAATATGGTCACGTGACCATAACTCGCGTTTACATCACTCCCCCTCTTACATAGCATTCAACAATTACAAATAAAAACAAATTTACTAAGTCAAAAATGTAAACTAAAGGGCGCGAGACCAGCCTGGCAAGAAGGGGCCCACTCCCTGCCAAACTGACCAAGCGGTGCGAAAAATAAACTAAAAAACTAAAAAAAGTCCTGAAGGCTTGAGACCGGACACAATTCCCTGTACTTGTACACATGAGAATCAAAAGCACATGATTGAAACAAGACTCACCACGCGAGTTACAATGTGACCACCTCACCAATCTGGAAAACTGTAAAACATGCGTCAGAATCGAAGCAGTGGATTTGAGAAAACCTACCAGTTGAGTTTGAATCCCAAGGGCAAGTCACTGTATAGCACGCGTGAGAATCGATGAAGAAGAGTAAAAAAATCGTACGTACCAGGTAAGACAACCTGACGCGAACGATGAGGGGACGAGGGGGGCGAGAGCGAGGAATCATCCCCGACGCATCGCAGAAAGGGAGCAGGTGAGAGAGGGGAATTGACCCCTACACATCACCACTGACACGACCAGATGACCAGAAGAGGGGGCGAGAGTGGGGAATCATCCCCGACACATCGCAGAAAGGGAGCAGGCGAGAGAGGGGAATTGACCCCTACACATCACCACTGACACGACCAGGCGACCAGAAGAGGGGGCGAGAGTGGGGAATTATCCCCAACACATCGCAGATAACAAGCAAGTGAGGAGGGGAATCATCCCCTACACATCACCGCTGAACCGACACCACTGAACCGACACTACAAGACAATGAAAGAGGAGGGGGGCGAGAGCAGGGCATCAACCCCGACACATCACAAATAACAAGCAAGTGAGGAGGGGAATCATCCCCTACACATCACTGCTAAACCAACACAAGGCAATAAAAAAGGAGGGGGCAAGAGCAGGGCATCAACCCCGACACATTACAGATAACAAGCAGGTGAGAAAGAGGAATTATCCTCTACACATCACCGCTAGACTAAAGAAGAAAAAGAAAAATCAGCTGTAACATTGTCAGGACAAGTATCCTGACACACCACTACCAAATTAAAACATACCTAATCTACCAAATGGTTTGCTATAATGTAGAGGCTGCAGCCCCCCTACATTATAACAAATTATAACTGAATAGAATGAGACGACAGAAAAAAAAAGGAGATGGTGGTGGGAGGAAAAGAAGAGCCGAAACATGATTTGATTTAATGACCGATTCGGGGTTTGAAAAAATGTCACATGATCGCGTTGACTCGCGCGTTTGCATTGCCACATTGCACATGACCGTGTTTTGGTGGTTAGAGTCGAAATAATTGATCTGACCTTTTTAAAAAAAATATAAAACCTTTATTTTATTGTATATACTGTTACATATGACTTAATAGATGTAAAATAAATGATGTAGTGTGCTTGAACAGCACGAGCGTTAGCAAGAAAGTCAGTGAAGTAGCGTGGGAACGAGTTTCTCAATGAAGAAAGGGGCTGTAGCGGTGATATTAAAACATGCTCTTCACTCGCTAATCTTCCTAACGAGTTGTCTTGAAACTCGAGGAGGACATAGACTATTTATGGGTGTAGTGAACTGACCAGCCCGATTGATGTAAAATATTCACGGCGAAAAAAGCGTCGCAAATTAACGAACAATACTATTATTCTACAAAATCCCATCAAACACATCAAATGGTCACATTGGAGGCACACAGATATTTAGGAATTGATCAGAAAATAAGTATATTAGTCCTTTGGAGACACAAAACAAAAGTAATACTATATAAAAGTAATGTACAGTATCGACAATATTCTAATAAATGTCCAATGCTCCAGGACATTTTCTTGGACAATGTGGATGGATCCAAGTGGGAAACAGTGTCTCCCATCGATGCTCCATGTTTTCCCATCTTGTTCCTGAGTGTTTTGATTGAGGGATCGTCAGGATCTTGAGGTTGATGTGAAGGCGCAGGTGTTGAGGGGATCATCCGGCCCGGGTCGGCCTTCTCGCCATTACCAAATTTGGATCCTATATATATTTCTCACCGACTGGTTTAGGAAGGACAAATATATTTATGTCAGCATTGGTCAGCAACTGGCCCACCTAAGCCCAGTGGGAGGAGAACAGTCGCTGGGCGTCGTGTAGGCCTCCAAATGACGCGAAAATTGGGATGAGGGATGATGCAGGTTAGGCATGGTTATACCGAAAATTTTGAGGCGTTTGAATCAGGGGTTCGATCGGGGGAAGGCAAATAAGAAAAAATGGTAAAACGGCTGCCGTTTGTCGTAAACACGTCGGATAACTCTGAAAATTGGTATACACGGACGCACTACCCTACTACATGTGTGTACAAATTTTCAGACCGAACGGAGGTGCGTAGCACCCTCTAGAGAGCGATGAAGTTCACCACCTACAACTGAACAGCCATTTGTTATGTCAGCAATTTGCAAGCGGCTCAGTGGCTTGGCCCAGTGGGCACAGCGCGTCGTGCACACCTCCAAACGATGCGAAAATTGGACGGCGTGGTTATTTCCATTAGATGTACGTATACCGAAGATTTCAGAGCGTTTGAGTCAGGGGTTCGATCGGGAGAAGAGAAATAAGAAAAAACGGTAAAATGGCTGCCATGTGTCAAAAACACGTCGTGAGACTCTGAAAATTGGTATATACGGACGCATTACCCTACTACACGTGTGTATTAATTTTCAGACAGAACAGAGGTGTGTTGCACCATCCAGAACGCGATCGAGTTCTCCACTTCTGCCCAAAAGTCGACTTCCCAAAACGGAAGTGGCGACTTACATCAGCGTATGTAAGTGGCTCAGTGGTGGGAGTAGAATGGTTGCTGCGCGTCGTGTAGACCTCCGAATAACACGAAAATTAAACGGTGTGTTTATGTACATTGGATACGCGTACACAGAAAATTTCTAAGCGTTTGAGTCAGGGGTTCGATTAGGGGAAGAGAAATACGAAAAAACGGTAAAGCGGCTGCTGTGTGTTGTAAACACATCGTGGGACTCTAAAAATTGGTATATATGGACGCTCTACCCTACTACACGGGTGTACGAAATTTCAGACGAAACCGAGGTGTGTAGCACCGTCTGGAATGCGATGAAAATACCCACCAGCAATCAACTCGACTTCCCAAAACAGAAGTCACCAATTATGTCAGTGTGGTAAGCAGCTCTATGGCTGGACTCAGATTGTTCACTACACATTGTACACTGCTCTAAATGACATGAAAATTAAAGGGTGTGTTTTTATATATTAGGTACATGTGTACTGTGTTTTTCTAAGTGTTTGGATATACAGTTCAATCTGGGGAAGAGAAATACAAAAAACCAGTAAAAAAAGCTGCTATATGTTGTAAATATGTTCTAAGACTTTGAAATTTGGTATATAAGGCAACTCTAACCAAATACACAGACAGGTGTACAAAATTCCAGAGGGAATGGAGGTGTGTAGCACTGTCTGAAACACCAAATATAATGAGTGTGCACCTTAACAGTTAAACTTGGAGAAGAGAAATCATAAGAGAAATATAGAAAAATAACTAATAATATAAATGAAACTATGTAAAAAGACTGGACTGATATTTTAATAAACAAATAACATTGTGCAAAAAGACTAATAAGAAGACTAATAAATGGACAAAGCTATGTAAAAAGCCTTATAATAGAGTAAAAAACCAACAATTTCATAAAATAATATGAAAAAATTCATAATAAATTCTAAAAAATTCTAAAAAAATACTTTACACCTGTGTGAACAGGGGGTTTGGAGGCAACGCCCCCAACAAGCTGATGGCCAGTGCTGAAGGTGCGGGGAGCGAGCTTGCGAGCGACCCGTGCCGTAGGCATGGCCAAAAGCTTGTAATTATTATGACAGTCTGAAACAAGGGCTTTTTATATTCCTGACTATGCCACAAACCTTTGTGCCCTTAGATATTTTATACACATGTATATTAGGTTAAAATGGCCCTATGTGAGAATTTTTAAAGTCCTAGGATGCGTGCACAACCATTAGCAATGACTATTACCAATTCTCTCTTATTTCTCTTCCCCAGATCAAACTGATGACTCAATTGCTTTGAAAATTACAGTATAAGTGTATTTAATGTATCAAAACACACACTCTGAATTTTGTATTGTTTGGGGATATATACAATTCATAGTTAGTATTTTACTTTTACTTTAGCCAGATGCTTACTTAAGTGGCCATTTCTATTTTGAGAAAATTGAGTTTTAGACAGGTAAAGCACATTATCATGTTTCAGACAGTGCTACATATTTCCAATCCTTCTGAAATTTTATACAGATGTGTATTAGAATAGAGCAACCCTATATACCAATTTTCAAAATTTTAGAATGTGTGTACAATATATAGCAATTATTTTACCCAATTCTTGTATTTCTTTTTTCTAGATTGAATCACTAACTCAAACACATAGAAAATTACAGTGTACATATATCTTATATATTGTGATTGGTTGGTATTACATATATGTAATTATAAGTACAGTAATTACTTAGTTGGTATTGGCCAATCACCTTATATACCATGATTGGCCGATACCACATATATGTAATTGTGAGTAACCACTTAGTTGGTATCGGCCGACCACCTTATATATCATAATCGGCCGATACCACATATATGTAATTGTGAGTAACCACTTAGTTGGTATCGGCTGACCACCTTATATATCATGATTGGCCAATACCACATATACAGTATGTAATTGTAAGTAACCACTTACTTGCACTTAGTTAGTATCGGCCGACCATTTTATACACTATAATTGGCCGATACCACATATATGTGGTTATAAGTAACTACTTAGTTGGTATCAGCCGACCATCTTATATATCATAGTCGGCCGATACCACAGTTATAAGTAACTACACAATTGGTATCCATCAGCAAAATGGCCTAAAAATTATAATGTAATATATTGCATAAGTTCAATTATCAGAATAAAAAATAAATTAGTTAAATTATTAGATAAACTATTTAAATTCTTTTGGAAATAAAATGTCAATATATAATTAAAGATATTATAATTATGCTCTAATAATACCATAATATTAGTATTATAACTAATTATTGGATGAGACAATATATTTAAAAAATATATTAAATATTATAGAACTTTCTACTATTTATCTCTAATATATAGCCATTGATAATCTACAATTAGATCAATATAAAATTACATTGAAATTATAAAATTACAATATAATGGATACTAATTTAAAGTTATTGAATGTTTTATATAAGAGTAGAATATTTTTTTGGCCCTGTTACATGTCATAGAGTAGTCACTAGTGTCACACTGTCACAGCTTATGGTATCTAATAAAATAATACAGCACTATAAATATAATTTGTACTTTCAATATATATTTGACACAATAGCATAGTGGCTTAAAACATCTAAGTAATTAGACTGATATTTAAGCAGGTTGAGAGTTCAAATCTCTAAGTGTGAAAATTTTCAAGTTGAACTATAAAATAATAGATAATAAAATAAATAAATAAGTCTAAATTATAAGTAAAATAATTTAATATAAATGTAAATAAATAAATAATAAATAATAAATTAATAATTAAGCATAAGTAATTGGATAATTAGGTAAGAGTGCTTAGAGTGCTTAGTTATATTAGAATTTTTTAATTTTTGATATATAAATTAGTTGTATATTAGCCTTAAATATATTGTTAAATAATGATATCTAATGGCATCTAATCAAGCAAATTATATGGTATCTCAATATATAATTAGTCTTATATAAGTTTCTAGTTATATTATTAGTTCAAAATTAGTTTATATTAGTTTCTAATTATATTATTAGTTTTATATTGGTTTATTATTCTATTACTACTCTAAAAAAATTTTTCCAAATAATATTGCTCTTATTATAGATAGAGAAACTAATCAAACTAATTATTATACTAGAATCTAATTTAGCAATTATTATATTTTTTATTATATGACATTTTCTTTTTGTGAGGTCCACAACTATGTAACTAATTCATTGTATATGTATTACTCCACTTATTATACATAGGTTATCATATATTGCATTATAATTTTTTGGCCCTTTTGCTGATGTCGGCCGAGAAAATTATATCTAGCATAAGCAATTAGTATCACATTTGTAACTCCTAGAAAAATATGGTCGGCCGCTCCCAATTATATATATTGTCGGCCGGCCGTCAGATACACCCAATTCTACGAGAAATGTACATGTTGGATATACCAGTTTTATGTAATTTTTTGACTGAATTATGTGGAGAGTACACATATAGCTGGGTCAGTATCAGCATTAAGATCTCCATCGATCTCATCAGGATCGCCATCTGCCGTCGCATTATTATCATGATTGCGGGAGAGAGGGTGGGTAACATCGTCTTGATAGTTGGCACTTCGTCCGGTAGCCTTCTTGCCTTCGGCCCTTGATAGCGCTCCGATTCCTTCCAGGAGCTACAGTAATTAGACAGATGGATGTTAGCCATGGTAATTACGCGGCAGGAAATGTAAGTTGCTATACCTTAATTGCTGCCAAATGAATAGTATGTGGCATGCATTGCATGCGAGCATTTTGTGCTGAAAAGGAGATCCCGCGTTGCTGGCATCGTGACTCAAGTGACAACATCATCGTGTTGTTGTTGCTGGCATTGTCCATTACGATAGCAATGATCTGTTAACGCATCAGTAAAATAAATCAAAAGATTGTGTGATAAACGTACCTTCCCAACAAGGCCATATAGCTCCAACGTTTTCCAAACGGTCTCTGCCATATTCTCACCTGAATGCTCCCCGATGAGCTCCTGAAAGTCTATGAGAAGTTCCTCTACAAGGCGTAAATATGGTATTTAGTCTGAGGAAAAGAGCACACGCACCAAGTTGCCCATCATTGGTCACATAGTGAGCAACAATGGCCATAAACGCATACTGATTGCTTGATGTCCATGCATCGAGTGAGAGAGAAACTTTACCCTCGAGCGTCTGATCTTGAATTAGCATGTTATGCAATAGACAAAGAAAAGGTCGTACCGAAAACATTGTGCGAACATCGTCGATCACTTCGTCGCCCATCCTCATCAGGCGCCGTTTGACGCCATTGCGTCCTGGAATGCTCAATGGAGTCCCATTGTGACGTGTATAATCCATCATCGCGATGAATTCGGGCCTTTCCACTTCTTCGAAAGGCTGGTCGCATGCAACAAGCCATTCCATAACGAGTTGTTCGAACTTCACCTGGTCCCATGGCCCCTGTCATAAAATCGTAAGTCACAAGTGAAAGCCGGAAGGGATTTTACTTACAATAGCATGAGCTTGCTGGTCTTGAAACACCTTCTTGATGTTCTCTGATGACTTTTCAAGCATCTGCAGGTATTCAACTTCGGCCTTCCCATCCAGCCGTCGCTTTCCAGATGCGATTTTGATTTCTTCAGGTGTTGCGGGTCCATCACGGTCATTGAGGATGGAATAAAGTTGATACATCTGCTTCACGTGGACGCGTAGATTGTTCACTAGAACTGATAACGTTTAGTAAGAAATATTAAGCGACAAAGAATGAAAACATACCATTAAGGTTGCATCTCATTGACTTTTTAATGGTGCAAATCTTGTGGGCACCATGAAAACAGCGGTAATGGACATCGCCTTTGTCTCCCGGAGTTCCATCTGCTCCATTCGCGACGACTTCATAGAAGAAGTATATTGGACTTTTCTTCACGCTCCTCTCAATCTATGATCGTTATTAGTATGGTGCCGTGTATTTATGAGACAGTGCGCACCTTCCGTGGAACAGGATATGACATTTGAAATGAGCTTTCAGGAGAAATGGTCGCAACGCTGCTGTTTCCAGTGCGTGGGCCATCCTCGCCTTCGACCTCGGTACCTGATGAAATTCTTGCCTTCTTCCTCGGAGGGGCAACAGCGACTGCAGCGATCTTGGGCTTCAATGCATGGTGTTTCCGATTCTTGACATCAGGTATTGTTTTCGATGGTAGCATATCAGCTATCTGAAAGTACACTTAAATCGGTTTGAACTGAAATCAAGAGAGACTTATACATACCTCTTCATTTCCGATTTCGATACCATCACCATCGTCTGAGTCCGGTGAGTCATCATCGCTTCCAGCCCCGGAAACAGAGATAGCAAAGGTCTTGTCTTCTGTATCGGTGTCAACTTGAATGGGATCGCTGCGTGCATTGGTGGTGGGTCGCTTGCGTTTGGCAGACGATTTTGCTTCACGGGGTAGGATGAAGCGACGACAAGCCAACCCGTACTCATCAAGTTTCTCAGCGGCGATAGCTTCGGCAAGTCGTGTTCCAGCGGTGGCACGGGCTGGGCGTAAGCGTTGACCAACTTGACCTGACAAGAACATGAGCTGTCGCCAACAATTGATAGATAAGTGTTACGGTTACACTCGGACCGTTCACGTGTTTTCAGGAGTTCTGGACTTCTGCTGCGGAGAGCAACGGGCGTTACTTCGAAGAAGCTTCGCTGTCCGGTTCCGTTCAGAGGGTTAGAGTGCGATCAATAAGATCGCGGAGCGGTGATGAACAAGTTTGGATGTTCCCTCTGAGTGATTTGGCACAATGTGGTGATTGCGAGACAAAGTCAAGCTTAAGGCTTTCTACTGGTACAGGGTGGTCTTTATATACTAGTGGTACATTCGGTCAGACTTTCAGTAACAGTCGGGTGACCTATTCGTCTGCTTAACTAAAGCAGACGAATGGGTCGTCATTAAGGTCAACGGCTCGGTCATTGGTCAGGGACGGCAAGGGTCAAGGGCTCGGTCAGAAGCATCGGTCAGGGACATAGGGTCAAGGGCTTGGTCAGAAGCATCGGTCAGGGACATAGGGTCAAGGGCTCATCAGTCAGCTGTTGAGTCATGGCTCGGCCATGGCTTAATTGCGTCATGAGAGGGAAAGGGTAAACGAGAAG
Organism: Russula abietina; assembly: GCA_003313715.1. Taxonomy (NCBI): domain Eukaryota; kingdom Fungi; phylum Basidiomycota; class Agaricomycetes; order Russulales; family Russulaceae; genus Russula; species Russula abietina. Next base: position 20,590 of record QLOU01000739.1, read on the forward strand.
TAGCGTATCCAAGAAAAAGGTAAGGCAGTGCGTCCACTGCATCAGACGTCACGGGACTAGAAGAGAATCGGGAAAGAAACGTGTCAATAAGGCTCACCTTCTTGTACGCTAGAAGTAGGTTGAATCAGATGGGGATCATCTGGGTCATTGTACCAGGTGATTTTCGAGGCGTCGAGTAGTTGCCCATCTGGCCCCAGAGCTGACTGATCCGCCGATGTAGCCTGAGACATAGTTCAAGAGTGTGAGACAAGATGGTCATTCTGTGGACATCAGTATGGCCGTATTTATCAACCTTAGGCATGCTGCACACTCACCAAGGACTCCATCCCAAGTCGCCGCGCTCTCCATCTCAAGTCGCCGTGCTCTCCATCCCAAGTCACCATGCTCTGTCCCAATGTTCCGTTACGTTCCCCATGCTTTTGTAGCCGTTCATTGGAGGATCACAGATGGAAGAGCGGGGAACGCTACAACCATCAGAGTCACCAAAAGAGGGCGTACTCTGTGCGCTGCTCGCCTGTCAAGCTCAAAATAGGACCACCATCCCCAGTAAAGTGGGGATGGCGGCCATACTTTGAGGTTGGCCAGCGCTGCAACCGCAATGCAGTCTACATGAGGAATCGAGGATGATCTTGAGGTTGGAATGACAACAAAATTTGATTCTTGAAGTGAACCGCGTGGCAGCGCCGCAGTGGGAGGGCGCGGGCGACAGAGACAACAACACATGGGTTGACGATGACAAATTCTTCAAGTGAACCGCATGGCAGTGGGCAGGCGTGGGTGACAGAGACAACAGCTAGTGCGGAGTGCAGCCATACTTGAAACAGTCTTGGTTCTTGGTGTGAATCGCATGGTGGTGAGCAAGTGACAACAAGAGAGGAGAATCAACGTCGATTCAACAATGATAAGGTTTGATGCATTTGATGCAAAATTCGGAGATGCCCGTCCACCGTCGCGACGTCCGTGATGGACGTAGTGTGACGGGGGTGGACGGGCAAAGTCCGTTCCGTCCTCCGTCTGTCCAGGTAGGTCACCTGAGCTTGGAACGGCACGGGAACGGAAGCCACAGTACGGAACCGTCCGGTCCGTGAGGTACGGAAACGGCGTGCATCCCTAGTCGCATGCAGCTAATTGAAAACTCACAGCTCTCGAAATCTGCGTAGATAGAGGACGTCGAGACACTGGAGAGTGTCCTAGTGTGACTGAAGCCGATCTAGAAGACAGCGACGGTGTTGCCACCGCCGTCTACAATGGAACTTGCAATGGAGCAGAGGAGGAAGGGATGGAGATGATGCAGTGACTGATATGGATACGATTGCTGTCGGCGTTAGAGAAGGAGACGAGGAAGAGGAAGACACAATCGATGGTGACTCGCTCGACAGGCTCTCGTCAATCGTACTCAGTCGGCTTGGCTCCTGAGAGGTGTACGCGGAGGCGGTGGGTCGCAAGATAGATGTATCAAATGAGATGTCTTGAGGCTCAGGGAAAACCACTGTATATGAATTGCGGTACAGTACTGTATGAAGGAGAAGGGAAATTATTCCGCTAAGTCAACATGTCACGCGTTATGCGTTACGCATCAAGTTGAACTTCAACCCACTGACGACTTATACTGCAATCCCTCCGTCCCCAAATCTCAACTTGCACTCCGTCACGATCCCATACAATTTCGGCCATATTTCTCCCCCCTCTCTCCCTTGCCAGGACCTTCCCCCATGTCCCCATTCGTTCTCCGGAGACGCGTCAGTCACCGAGCTGACCCCAAGCACCCTTTCACCGTCGCCTCCTCGCCCTCCTGTTCAGCCCTGGTCCCTTTGGTGCAATCCATATCTTTTCCTGAACCCCAAGACATCTGCAATATGTTTTATCTTGTGACCCACTGCCTCCACATATACTCGTGATGGGCGTTGGTTCGATAGGCCCCATGCTTCGCTTGTATGTCGTCTGCACCATCACCGTTTACTCATTTCACCAAGATTTCAACCTGTCTGTTCAAAATACATTCTAGCTCACTTGCCGTGCCTGATATCGCACGAGTCATGACGAAATACAAGCGTGCAAACCAGGGCGCGAATCAAGAGGAGCCACTTGTGCTGACCTTGTTGTCATCACTCCAATTTCGCGGTATGGTCATGGCGAGCAGTGTGCTCAAGTATGCGGGGTAAGTTTCTAGTGCTATGTTAAAAAACGTTTTGCTTTCGATCCCCAGCATAGCACCATCGCGCTCATGAAGGGCCATTGTCCCGTGCTCTGTCCCTATCGTGTCCTTTTGCCACTCGTTGCCCATCCTGCTAGCTTTCTCAGTCTACCCCCAACCCGCCAGATGTCACTGCTCTTTTAGCCCATCAGGAGTCCTCAAACGGACACTACATCAGCTGCGCCCACTGTTTTGAATACCCGCAGCCCCTGTAGTCGCTTCGCCCACGGCATCCTCGTCTCGTCCACACCCATCGTACCACCACCCGTCGCTGCCACATAGGACCAGCACTGCCATCTTCAAATCCCGCCGACGCACCCTACTTCTCAGACCAACCAGGTGAGTCACTGGCAGACTTCCTTATACGAGTAGACGCAGATGCAGACAAAAGCGCTCGAGCTCGAGGCTCACGTGCGCAAGCTGGAGATGTCCCGCCGACGCGGGGAGTGGGCCATGGCGCGCATCGCGCTCGATAGGTGTTTGCGCATTGTGGAGGCTGAGGGGAGCGAAATCCCTATTGAGTGGTGGGGATGGGTATGGTGTCAAGATTGAGCTTGCGCGGGGGAACTGGGATGGTGTGAATAGTGCAGCAAAGTGTGTCCCTCCTTCCCCCCTTTCACTCAACTCTTTTTCTCCCCCGCTGGATTTTTGATTGTCGTCGGGTTGGTAATAGTTACTTTTATTTGTATTCCTAGTTTAGATTATGAAATATATTATTTTTATGAATATTTAATTCTCTGAAAGTGGCTTGGATCCTTAGTGCGCTTATTTGTCTTAGTTTGGTGATTGAAATGTATCATTTTTATGAAAATTTTAATTTCCTGAAAGTGGCTTAGCTTCTTAATGTACTGAATTTAAGTGCATTAAGTCAACTTTCAAAACGCGACTCTACTGAATTTAAGTAATGGCTGTCTTAATTATATTTTACTTAGATTTACTTAATATGCCATTTAAGACGAGTTAAGACAAAATAAGCAGTTTTAGGTTTTCCTGATGATTGAAATTGGACCTAGAGATTGAAATCTATTTTTCATGACTCTAAATTGCCACATCTCTGTTCCAGAATCAATAGAATTTATTCCAATACATCTTTAGTTTGTACATGTAAATCATTGAAAGTGTGCAGTCTCAAAATTAGGGGTGCGCACCGTCCGTACTACGGGGACGACCGTCCAATTGGACGGTCATGTGACGGTAGTGGTCAAGCGTCCACCGTCCGTCAAACATCATCCACAGGTCCTTGACGGAGACAGGACGGGCATGAAGACAGCTGTCGTACGGTAGACTACGGTAGATGGCATAGTATGGTTCATCAAGACCAAACTTCAAACGATTACCCACCCTATACGCATTGTTTGCCACCTCTGCCATGAATATCAATTTGATTCGTGTTTTTATTTTTTATTTTCAATCAAAGGGATGGTACATGTATATGCGACTTACATGTACTTGATCCCGCATCTGGCCACGTCTTTGCACTTAACGCGCTCACATCCTGCTCAACCACGTTTGACAATTGCCCGATGCCTGCACGGTTCAAAGTGTACAACCTAGGGCGCGGGCAGGGCTTCAGCGTGCTGCAGATCGACTGAGATTGTTGAAGCAATGCGCAAGGAAACCAGATTTGACTATCGTTACAACATCATTGGCCGTCAGTACGTCTACATTGTGGTTTTTAAAGTAACTTACCCACTGACGACAATGGCCATTAGGCACGGTGATGTTTCAGATTTGACGGCAGACCCTACACGCAGTCATGGTTCTACGTTATTCACCCACATTGGGGGGTTTTGGTAAGAGGGGTGCGACCCGCATGGGCTTGCTTTGAACGTCAACCGTCATGTCTGATCTTACACAAAACATCGTATTTGAATGTCTGGGGGAAGTTGATGGTCACCTCTCAAAACCCTACAAATGCTTGTCTATTCCACATAAATCACATAATGCTATACAATTGGTGGAAGTTGTGCATGCATTGATTACAACTGTGCGAGGTCAAACTAGGAAAAAGCACAGTCGTACCACGATGGGATGTGAACCGGTGACCAGTCTATCTTCGGGTGATGCACGACGTCATTAGCCAAATATGAGCATCACAATCCAGATCGTGATTCCTTGTCCTTTGCGCGTGTACTGAGACCAGCAGCGGTCATTCCATGGACAAGGTTTGACTCTGCCCATTTGACCAAGTTATCAAGTATCGAAGTCAGCCAGAAGTTTGTTGCTCAACCTTTGGACCGCATTTCTCGACAAGTGGCTCATGGGGCTCTTGCTTTCAATCACATATTGGATGCTACATATGCACCTTGCGATTCTGAATCTAGGGCTTGCCCACACATGAGGCACTCCTAGATGCGATGGAGCTATGCCGGACTTGCAAACATTGGTGCTGCGGTGTGTTTGGCGCTCAACTTTTCAAGGCAGGCCTCGATGGCTGCAAGCTCAGCTTTGGCTCCCTGCAATCCGCTACCCACCTCCTCCTCTGCCTTATCTCGTCGCGCTTGCCACTCTTCAGCACAGACACATGCGTCTTCAAAGCGTTGCGACGTATCTGCAAGTTCTGTGTCACTGTAAAGTCCAAAGCGTGTGAACTTCACACGTTGTACATATGGAACGACTGAAATTCATACATAAAATAAATGAAAAATTACATGTGTTTTTTACAACGAAAACACACTGAAAAGTTACCATATTTTTTTAATGAAAGTCACGCGTCTTCAGTAGTACAAAAGATGAAGTTTTCAAAGTCGTATTCTGAGCGAGTGAAGCTAGTATATACATAAAAACGAACGCCTTGTCATTGCAATCACCGACCCCACTTTCAGATGGCCTGTCCCTGTACTGAATCCCTCGTCGTAGATGCTGCCTTCCCTCTGCCGCTGCCACTATCCCCGAGCGTGCAGGTCACGATAATGCACCAAAGCGAGCTGCTACACCATGCACAGTTAGCCTGTGACACTCCAAGGAAAAAAAGGACAACTTACCACCTTCTCCAAAATATGGAGTGTGAAATGCAGAACGAATGCCTGCCCCACAAGCCGCATCGCTTGTCCCAGTAGGTCTCGAAGATGGGGAAAGTCACCGCGTATGAGGGCATGGCACAGTTCATCTGTGACGTGCCTGAGCGTTGCAGTCGCACTAGAAACATCAGCACAAAAGTAAATAGGAAAAAAGAGAGACGCACCTGTCAGCCCAGTTAGCTGCAAACAGGTGGGCCCGCCTCAGAAGCTCGCACCCCACTTCGACAAGGAACAAGCGCGCCCAAGTGTGTGCGCGTGTCAAGAAGATGTGAGACATGATGCGGCGATAAAGGAGAATCTGGGTGGTGCGTTGGGGGAAGAGGTGGTTGAGGTGGATCGGCATGTGAATGGTGCGTGAGGAATATCGTTCGAGTTGTAGGCGCGCGAGCGCTCGATATGCGTGACGATGGCACACAATGCACCGTACACCACCAACCACCTGCGACTACTCAGAGCGAATGGGTTTGCGCAGAGCTTACACGCTCGCTCCTGTCACTGCCGACTAGTCTAGTCCTCAGCAAATACCGCATGTGCCAGTGGACCACTGCGGTCAATCAATCCCCATCCCCCACGGTCTTCAACACGGCTGACAACACATTGAATAGATTTGATGTCAGCAGGGTCCAAGCGCCCACTTTGAGAATAGAATGGGATCGGCAGCACCCCACGAGTGTCGGCATGAACTTGCTGAATAACTGCATGACAAACGGTTTGAGGCTCCTTTGTTTTAAGTTCCTTGCTTTTGGGAATGCGGATGACAACAATATACCGAAGTTGCCCGAAGAACGTTTGAAACTCGAGACTTTCGGGAAGGTTTTGATGGCGCTGGTTTTGATCAACGAGTTGCTCATACTATTAGGGAAAAGATACAGGTTAATTCCAGAAAAGGTATTTGACAACGGTTAACGCACACGGACAAAAGATGCATCTCGGCCGTCCATGCGTTTGGGGACAATATCATGTGCATGCATGATATCCCCACCTTCAAGGCGACGCAATTTTCCCCACTGCTCAACAGCCTCCGGAAGATATTTCTTGGTAACCTTTGGCTCAACATTGAATCGGGTCGCCAAGCCATTCACGAGGACTTTGCGAATGGCATCATTAAGGTGATCCACTTGCTTCGGCGCCACAAGTTCATATTGTGGGTCTATAATGAACTGTCTTTAGATCTAGTGTAAAGGTACCAAAACGCGACTCACAATCTCCAAGCCTTTTCGTTTGTGAAGAGGCAAACTCGGGAGGCTTTCCGAGCTGTTCATCGGTAAGGTTATATAATATTTTGATTTGCTGGAGCTGCGACAGATCTATAAGGTGTTGATCCATGCTCGCGTATGGGTTTCGTCGACTCTGGATGCTGCGTTAAAAGTACCCGCACTGCCTCTCAATGGGGAAAGCCCATGTTGTCCAACATGGTCCCATCCATCTGATTTGGTCAGGAATGTGAAGGAGGGCGTGTATTATGAGCGGGCACACTGGAAGTCGTTCGGGATTGTGCTGGTAGTAGAGGCTGAATGCATGGATTGAGTCAGCCTTCATTTTATCGGAAGCGGAAGGGGCAAACGCACCGCTCATAATCTTCCACCCATTTACGGATTCCCAACTCGATTTCGTTGACGTCCTGATCACTGATCTCGAATTGCAAACAGAGATTGAGGATTCTAACAAGGGAACAGAAATGTTTGTAATAGTGATCATCGGAAAAGCGACCTCGAAGGACAGTGGGGGCGATAAACAGAGACCATACGGACCATGTCGAAGACGTGAAAGACGAACAATCTGTTGCTGGGTTGGGAATGGATGTCCCAAACGACGAAGGTATTGTTCTTGTAGCTGCCGCGGATGTAGTACCAACAACCTGCCAGATATGTGGACTCAGGACGTATTGCTGACCCTCGTCCATTCCCTTGTAGCGACCAGACCAGAAGAGGACAAGGTTCGGGATGAGATTTTCCCAGACCAAATGCATGAAGTCGTACGGAAACGACTGGGGAAACCTCAAGGACCCGAGAGCACTGAGAAGAGGGATCCCCTTGATGCCATACGCCTTTGCAAGCTCCTCCCGCTGTATATCTGTGGGCGCAGACTCCACTTCTTCGGCCTACGCCATAAAATCATCGTACGAGCGCAGCGGTAACTGATCTGCACGATACTCGACAACATCGGTTGGCATGGGATGGTTGCGGCGGGACAGCGGCACGTAGAGCGTCTTGTTTCGCGAGTCTGGTATGTGAATACCGAGGATGCTGCACATTCGACAGGGACACAGGCTGTTGTGTCCTTTCATGTGCATGAGCATGGAAACAGCGGGAATGTCACCAAAGCCGGTGATGAGGTAGGCGTGGAGGGCAAAAAGGCTTCCCGAGAGGGCATCATATGTAGACACGCCGATCGCGAGCTCGAGCAGTTCACGCACAAGCGGATAGATGAAGGAGTCTGCGTCCCAAGGCTTTTTTGGACCAGGTATGATCCCAACACAAAGAATGTTGTCCTTTTGAAAGCGTTGCTCTGGAGGGAGATTGTAGTTAAAAACGAGGAGGATCCACGCCGTATGCTTCCGTTTTTTAAAGGGGGCGAAGCCGTCGGTGGCGAAGCCAAGCGCGATGTCACGATGATCCGAGAAGTAATTGTGAGCGTACGTCTGGTCTCCAACAACAACGCGCTCTCTAAGGAGCGAGCGATAATGGTCCCTATCGAAAATATTCGTTATTGTTCCGGGCCTCTGAGTCTTTGCGTGCTCATCAGCCCAGTACTGGAGCTGAGTGGCGTAGGTGCGATTCGACATTAACGCACGGAGACGAGGGATAAGGGGCATGTATGAGAATGTTCGCCTTGCCTGACCAGACTCGTTCAGACGCGATGTTTTGCACTTCGGGCATTCGTCAAGGTCGGCGTACGGACCAGTATAGCATATACATGAATTGATGCAACATGCGAAATTCACGGGCTCAAAGCGGGAGAGAGCCCGAACATGGGATCGCGTCTTCGGGAGATTTTTCATGCCCGCCTTGGAAAAGTTATACGACATTTCATGAAAAGTTGAGGCGCTTAGATTGTTTCTGATCTTCATCCCGAACGGACGCAAGATATCCAGATCGTGGTCCGAAATAGAAAACTCGTCTGAGCACAAAAAAGCCAGTGAGCCACGAGTTTGCAATAAAGAGTGGTCAAACTTACTAAGTTCTTCGGCCTCTACAATGAATTTTTCGGCCAAGAGATCCCAATCTGAAACAATACCTTCACGCGGATCCACATCACCTTCCATGGCAACGTCCTCTCCGTTCCAGAAGTTATTAGATCCATGATCAATCGAGTTAGCAGTCACAACTGCACCCCCTTCAAGAGCATCTTCAGTATCCTCGTCGTCGCTTTGATCGGCAGTTCGATGCGTCCGAGCATGAAGATTCAGAAGAACGTTGTCAACGCATGGACCAGACGCTTCAGTAAATGCATCCTCTGGCGATTGAGGTATATTCGATGCTGGTGTTGGATCGAACGAGGGTGTATATAATTGGGGAGTGGAATGATCACTTGAGGAAGAGCTGGCATTTACACGGGAGTGTGATTGTTGTCCATGCGAGATTGATTCTGTGTCGGGTCTGATGTCGAAAGACTCCTGACCAGCCTGAAAATGATCGATGCAACGCCGCTTGGGAGATAAAGGGGATTCAAGCTGCACTACGGAGGTAGGAGGTCGTTTTTTTTCGTGACGCCACTTGGTCGATCGGCTAACTCTACGATTGCATCCATAACCGCATAAAAAGCCGAGGTCCTTTCCTGATTCTGGCACAGACATGGCGATCTGAGAAGGTGATTCAGCGAAAGAACAACTCAAAGCATGCTGAGACGAACTCGGACTGTTCGCGCAGAATGCACAAAACTTGCATACAGGGACTATGACAGGGGCTGCAAAGGGCTTGAATGGCGAAGACGACCTTTAGGGGGATGTAGTGAGAGTGGGTGGTTGTGAGAGTCAGGAGCACGATATCGGTGCGGTACCGCCATCTCTCGAGTCGGACGTCTCTCACCCATGGTCCAGAATGGCAACCAGGAACCCGCGATGGCGTAGAGAATAGAGAATAAAAGGGAATAGAAGGAATAGATCCGGGGCTGACAATAATCATAGGAAAGTGGACGAGTCGAGTGAGAATATCCTGTCGAGTCAGTCGACTTAGGTTTCAGAACTGAATGTTTTCACAGCCGTGGGAACATATTACATGACTCCTTAGCGTGTTCGTTTTTTTTTGCCGTCGCCTAAAAGTTCAACTTATTCTTTTCGTCTTCGCACTCCCATCGTCAAGCTCACAGTCAACCACATCGCTATTCATCAATTCACTTCACTGTCATAGATTTTCCTTAATGACTCTTGCAGATGGAGCCCACAATGGTGGCACAACCTGGAACTTGAGAGCCAGTTTATCATATAAAGCTGGGCATTGGTGTGTCGTTGGTCCTCATTTCTTCACTGTCTTTCTCCACTAACCTGAATGCCTTCCAACTCCATTACCAGAGCGAAGAAGAGCTGTGTTATGAAGGACCTTGTGCAGAAGGAGGCTGCGGCGAAACGGGCCATGGCAAAGTCTCAGAAGGTTGGGAACCGTCCAACGGCTCCAACCCGCGCTTCTGTTGTGGTGGCCCCTGTGTCCTCTACATCTTCAGTGAACACAGGTTCATCTTCTGCAGCAACAGACACCACCACAACCCACCCAACTGTTGAGGAGGAACAGTGTGCCGAGATCATGATTCTACAAGGTGGGTACATGCTTCGTGACGTGTTGCGTTTCTAATTTTCTAATTTTTCTTTTTCTTTTTTCCAGCGTGAATCCGACTTATGGAGGATGAGCTCAGAGCAGCTCGAGAAGCACCTGCTGGGAGCTCCACCAACCAAAGCACGCAAATTGCACGCCCCGACAACATTGGTGAAATTAATATCCAGGCCGCGATGAGCCTCATGGACGATGGCACGACTTATAGTCTGCTTCTTGTGAGTTGTTCTTTCTCTTTTGTATTATTTTTAACCCCATGTATTACAGGTTGATATTGCACAGTTTGCTGTTGCTGCTGGCCTCGATTATACCCTGAAATGGCCCCAGCAGGATACCGAGAGGATTGCTCGCGTTATAAATATGGTAAGTACTCCCTCATTTGAAGGTTATATAAAAACTAATATTTTGTAGGCTAGGAAGAAGCACGCGTTCCTTAGGAACTTTGAAGGTAACTGGCCCATGAAGGAATTGTTGAAGCGGCACTTTAGAAACCAGCGAGCGTATCAGACCCGCAAGCTAACTGACCGTAAGGGCAAGGGCAAGGGCAAGGGTGCCAACAATGGTAATTAGTTAAATGGATTGGAAATAAATAAATAAATAAATTCTCGGCTCTTTCCCTAATGATAGTCATCAGTTTTTTACATTAAAGTTCCGTTGAAAAATGAATGAAAATACAATAAATAATGTGTGAACAAATGACTTAAAATACAGCAAATAATGTGTGAACAAATGACTTAAAATACAACAAATAATGCGTGAACAAATGACTTAAAATACAACAAATAATGCGTGAACAAATAACTTAAAATACAGCAAATAATGTGTGAATAAATGTATGAAAATACAATAAATAACGTGTGAAAACATGTGAACAAATGTGTGAAAATACAACAGATAACGTGTGAATCTTGTTTCACTTTCATGGTAATTTCACACAGTTAATCATACATTTTATGATGTAATCTCAGTGGTTTTTCCGGCTGAAATTCAGCCATTTTATTGTGAAAATTCAGTCATTTTTTGCTGGTTATTCAGTCATTTATGTTGACTGAAATTCACACGCTCTGGACTTTACAGTGTGTCTTGTTCGACACAGGCTGCCTCCAGCACAGCATACTCGGTCTCGACATCCTCACGGCACTTGATGGCCTGCTTGACAGCCTCTTTGAGAGTGCACACCTTCTGTTTCATACGCGCATCCCCCGCAGAATGCTTCTGCGTGGCACGCTTGAGAGAAGAAATGTCCGTGCGTTGGGCTGCTTGGGCCCTTTGGGAGTCCCGGCGTGCAGACTTGAGTGTGTTTGAGAGGGTCTCGTGTTCAGCTCATAGGTGGGAAAGAGAGAGCTCGAGTGAGGCAAAATAATCTTCAAAGGTTTGGGAAGAATATGAGGGTCCACCACTTGGTGTAGGGGGCGAGGATGGAGATGGGGAGACGGCGAAGGGTCAACGGTAGGAGAGTTGGGGGTTGTGGTCTTGTAGATGGGAAGGCACAAATTGGTGGTCATGGTGGAATTTCTGTACTGCTTTCCGAATCTGATATTGCTTGATCATTGGCTATCGATGAATGAGAGTCAATTGAATTGAGGACGCCGACACTGCACGTACATGGGCTCTTAGTGACACTCTGATGTTTGAGCTTCTCATCACCGGGAATGAGGCCGAGCTCGATATCATAAAGACGTCCAGGCATGAGACCATATATAATGATCGTTGCCTCATTCACATCGTCAGATAAGCGCGCTAGGCATTTCCGCCAAGGAATCCCATTAACTTTGACGGAGACACCCTTTGAGAGGGTACGTGTTGGTGGTGACCGGGCGTGATGACCGAGACAATAATGATTGTTTCAGGCAAAGTTCGAGATGCCTGTCCTACCGTCTTGACGACCGTGACGGACATAGTGTGACAGAAGTCTGGGGCCTAGTACCGTCCCGTCCTCCGTCCGTACAGGGAGTTGACAGAGGTGGTCACGGAGACAGGGATGGGGGCCGTAGTACAGAACCGTCTGGGCCGTGAGGAATGGGGACGGTGCGCACCCCTACTCAAAATACATTGCAAAATGGTTACCAAGAAGAAATACCATCAATTTTCATCAAAAATTAAGCCTGTAGGTCCAAAACTACACCAAAACTCCTGGAAAAAATTCCAAAAATATCACACTTCATAGCCTATTGTGCTCCAATGCTACATTTATTGCAACAAGATGTTATTCTCATGCAGTGGATGACGAAAGTGTATATACTGGCCATCTTTGTCACAAATTGTTATGGAGATTTCAAAGTTCAGCAACAGCAATTGCTGTCACATGTGAGCATGTGAGCACTCAACCTCAATGCACAAAGAGCATATTAAAGTGGCATTCAGATTTATCATATCTTTGTCATGCTTGCAGCTTTCTTGTCCATTATATAAGAACAAACACATTGTGACAATAAATATAGCATTGGAGCACAATAAGCTATGAAGTGTGATATCTCTGGAATTTTTTCCAGGAGTTTTGGTGCAGTTTTGGACCTACAGGCTCAATTTTTGATAAAAATTGGTGGTATTTCTTCTTGGTAACCATTTTGCAATGTATTTTGAGACTACACACTTTCAACAATTTACATATACAAACTAAAGATATATTGGAATAAATTCCATTGACTCTAAAACAGAGATGTGGTGATTTAGAGTTATGAAAAATAGATTTCAATCTCTAGGTCCAATTTCAATACTGTGTAACACTATAGTAAGTCTAGCAATTTCCACAGTCATTCAACTGCACTATTTTGTTCCTTTTCTAACCTTGTTTGGAATTAAATTGTAAAATCTGTAAAATTAAACAAGACAGAATAAATACATCATCAATGCAACAATATCTAAGTATAGAAAACTACACTAAATATCTAAATTAGAGATAAATACAACTATAGTTATATATATTTATATATACTTTACTACTTTATAAATATGATTATACTAGACTATTAGATATATTTTAGAAATTGATAAAGCTACAAACTTGAAAATGCAAGAAAAAGACCATAAAAAACTATATAGAAATTTATACTTATTATTATTATTATTAGTTTGGCTAATGCTAGACTGATTGCACATTTTTGAATCTAGACTCTATTTTTTCTAAAATTTTCTCACTATTTCTATATACTATTAACTAGCATTTAATATTAATATAGATATAGATATATTATATTTAAATACTTTAACACTTTGATTTTATTTTAAAAAAATTTTAAAAATTTTAAAAGTTAAAAAAAAAATCAAACAAATATCTAAAATATTTAATCATTTGCTAATAAGTTTTCTTGCTTGCTTTATTATTATAAGCATTTAAAATATTTATATCATAATATTAACATTGCTAAGCCTAAATAGTCTAATATAGCATGCTAAACATTGTAAATAGTTATAAAATTATGCAAATTAGAAATATATTTAATATTATTAAAATATAATTAAATATTAATACTGATTGAATACAATATAATTATAATACTTAGTAAATACAATATGCTGGTATTATAAATATATTTTATATTTTAAGATATATTTGACACAATAATATAGTGGCTTAAAACATCTAAGTAATTAGACTAATATTTAAGCAAATTGAGCCTCCCAGGACTTTTATGCAAAAAATTACATAGTTATGACCTTGATATTCCCTAATTATCCTAGCATAGAGTCTATAAAATGTTTAATATAATACAATTACAATATAATATGGCAAAAAATTCAATGTAATTATATTGAATAGCCTTATTTCTACATAAAAACTTAGTGGCTTGGACATTTTCCTTTAAACTCTTTACAATAAGTAATATTTTACATTTTTTAGTACAATTCTAATTAATTTCATCTATTTGCCAAATTTCTTTTACAAAGCACCACTAATATAGCTTAGCTGTTACAATATTTGATAGAGAAAAGTATTATACAAATGATTGTTCTAGCATCCATCTATCTAACAATGTATTTTTCAAGCCTATATGTTTAATTTTTTTCTAATATCCCCTTGACATTCTTTATTATTCACACTTTACTTTTCATCTTATTTTCTTTTTTTCATATTATTTCTTATCTGTCTACTATCATTTTTTAAAGCCAACATCAGCTCAAACTTATTGCAATGGGGAAAATGATTATATACATCAGCAAAAGGGCTAAAAAATAATAATACAATATATAGTAACCTATATATAATAAAAGCAATATTATTTGATTTTTTTTTAGAGTAATAATATAATTAGAAACTAATATAAACTAATATTAAACTAATAATATAACTAGAAACTTATATAAGACTAATCATATATTAAAATACCATATAATTTGCTTAATTAAATGTTATTAAATATCATTGTTTGACAATATATTTAGGGCTAATATATAACTAATTTATGTATCAAAAATTAAAAAATTCTAATATAACTAAGCACTCTAAACACTCTTACCTAATTATCTAATTACTTACATTTAATTATTAATTAATTATCTTTAATTAATTAATTAATATTTATATTAAATTATCTCACTTATAATTTAGACTTGTTTATTTATTTTATTATCTATTATTTTATAGTTCAACTTGGAAATTTTCACATTTAGAAATTTGAACTCTCAATCTGCTTAAATATTAGTCTAATTACTTAGATACTTTAAGCCACTATGCTATAGTGTCAAATATATATTAAAAGTACAAATTATATTTATAGTACTGTACTATTTAATTAGATACTATAAGCTGTAACAGTGTGACATTAATAACTATTCTATAACATATGACAGGGCCAAAAAAAATATTCTACTTTTATATAAAATATTCAATAACTTTAAATTAGTATTTATTATATTGTAAATTTATA
>QLOU01000742.1:0-17343 GCA_003313715.1 Russula abietina
CCTCAGCGCTTTCAACCTACCCCCCAACGTTCTTAGCTTGGCGACGTGCATTGGTGGCTTTGGGTCGAAAGATGTCGTCTTCCGGCCTTGACAGCATGAGAATCTTATCAGACTGGGTCTCCATGGAGCTCACCTACGAGGTCTTCGAAGAATCGGGGTCATCAGCAATGTCGAGGTGAGCATTTTCCAGAGCGACACCTTCAACTTTACAGTGGTCTCCCACGCTCGGCAAGATCCTCGACCTCATTATCAACGAGCGCATTGACAAACCCATCCATGTCCTATCACTCCCTGCTTTCACCGGCTTCTAGTGTGCACCTGTGGGCGTTGTAAGTTCGTTGCACCAAGCTCGAGAAATCTTCCTAATGGTCATAATACAGTACACTCATCGCCAGAGATCTCTGCAACACCTGCGACCTGTCATGCTGGTAAAGAACCCGCGATCTGCTCAGTCGGGAAAGTCTGCTGGGTCCGCTGGCTGCGCTTCATCGTTGAGAAAGATGGATTAGTCACCGTTAGCATTCACTGCGCCGAGCAGGAAGACTGCAGGAAGGCTCTTCGCCGAACTGTTCGTCTTTATTTTGGCGCCCGAAGGACACTCCGGACGTTGAGATGAGGGTTGGCCAGTGCTAAGTTTAAAAGGTGGGAAACGGAATTGCGACGTTGCTGTGAAAGTGCGGGTGCGGTTCCTAGGGGCGTGAAGCGTCGACCTGTGGGTGAAGTGAGCTGCGTGGGCAGGTAAGGAACTTCAGGGAATACATAAGTAGCTACCGAGCAATAGCGAACACTAACTCCGGTCTAGCGAGTTCTAGCGACCGATAGTCAAGATTTGGGCCCCGATCACTGCAGCGGAGTTGGTATTTGCTTATAAATCATGTTTGTCCCGCCAAACAACTGACTTTTGAGTTTTTTTCAACGTGGTTGACCTTCTACATTCCCCTCCGCACCTACCACGACACTTTTTTTCTGCCCACCTACCATGAAACATTTTTTCTGCCACTCCATGACCATGTCCCTGCCAGAGGTGATGAGTAGAAGGCTGATGTGTCCGTGAGACTCGCACTTACATTAGGTGTTGCAGCGGCATTAGAAGAGTCCGGGAGAGTCTCCGGTCTGGTGCCACCTCGCTGCATGCTATCTCAACTCATTTAGCCCAGTTAGTCATCAAGGCCGACGATGGCGAGGGTTACTTGGCTTGATCACTGAATCTGCGCAAGTTCATTCCCGCCACCATCATTCCCGAGTTGGAGCTATCTCCTCTTACACGTCCTCCTCATTTTTTGGATCGAAGCACGGGGACGGTGTTGGTTTCTCGAGTCCCTCAATTTGCAAGTTGCGGACTCGTTCTGTCATCATCGACAGCCACTCACGGGTGGTGCCAGCACTCCACCTTTCTTTCTCGGACATGACCTGCACCGACCCTGATGACAACGCGATCAACGGACACGGAGATGTATATGCAGATGCGTACCCATGGGGTGACAGTGACGAAGAGGTAATTGTCTGAACTATACACCCCAGGTCCTGTGGTCTGAAGCACAGCCTCTCAACTCTTGTACTGTGGCTCAACGGGGAGAACTGGGTATTCTGCTACTCTTCGCGGCCTGGCACCTGGACTCGTACACAGCCCGCAATCGGACAGCATGACAGTGTACCACATGCACGCTATGCACATCAGGTCATCTATGACTTGCGGACACGCGCCGCATACTTGCATGGTGGAAATGCTGAGCGTTTGCTCGAGAGTGGCACTTTAGGTGATCATGTCCACGGGACGATGCTCTAGCTGAGCAGAGGTTCGACAACTTTTGGAGCATGCCACTGTCGCGGTGAGCAGCTTACCCTTACTCCCATCTCCTTGAGTAATTACGCTATCCCTTCTGATTGCTAGTAATTAGACCAGCACACGAGGAGATTGTACAGTGCGATACCTCAACCCTTGTACCGCGGCTCGACGGGGAGAACTGCCACTCTCTCCTCTCACTCACTCCACTCACTTGCGTGTGAGATGGAGCTTATGCGCCGCCCCACTGCGCATACAGTACGCACTGCTAACGATGAGGAACATTTATTTGACTCATATCCTTCTTTGACACTTTCCGGGCAGGTGATATTGGGCACACCCAGATATAATTATCACCATCCGACATCTGTGACTTGCGTGCACGTTCAATTGCACGCTCGCCGACCTTGCGTCCCTAGTCCCTATGGGGGTGCTATTTCTCGTTCTCTATACCCGCACGATCACACCAATCGTCTTCCTTTCTTCCTGCAACATGTTCAGTTAACATTGTGGTCATGACCCACCCTCGCGTCGCCCTTCTCAACTCGTTCCCATGCTCTGCTTGTTCTCGCGCTCGCGCTACCGCTGCGTCTTTACTCGTTCTAGGCTATGGGCCTGACCCTCGGCACTAAAGACACCACCACAGCCTATTAGTATCAGTAATCAGCACGCAAAGCAATTACATGGAGCAAGACAGTCATCGAGTTCCAACTCACCAAGCTGGCTTCAGACGGGTCAAATTGGGTAGTACTGTATTGAGACAGGCTAACCTAGGCCATTCAGGCCAACATCATCAGTGGTCACGTCCAGATGGACGCTCCCTCCACGACACACCGATCTCAGCGACCGCGACAACCTTAAGCCAGACCAGCGTTGGGCGAAGGAGGAGAGCCAGAGCCTTATCAAGCAGGGTTCTCTGCTCGATTCCCAGACACGGCATCCAACGGAATCAAGAACGCCCGTAAGTGTGAAGGACGCCTGGGACATCCTGAAGAGGGCGTACTATGAACGCTGGAGGCCCTGGTGGCCGACGTCAGCAAAGCAGAGCGCTACCGCGAGAGGACGAGAGAATCGGGGAGGGAGAACGGGAATGAGGGGTGGTGCACACAAAAGCGATGGGAACTGGACTCCAAGGTCGCTCCCACAGCCCTCGTCACCTGTGAAGTCATTATTGTTGTGCGTCTCGACTTACAAATTTTTTGGACTTGACTTATGAATATTTGGCAGCGAGCCAGTAGGACACTGCAGACGTAGCTATGTATCTACAGTATGCTAATATACATTTGGTTATTGCGAATTATGTGTGATAATAAAAGATAAAATCCGTTAGAATATGGGCGGTAAGTTAGCGACGATAATCACGATTACTCTAATTTAGACCTCTCGCTTAGTTCGCTAGCTATCGTTAGTGCTCGCTAGCGCTCGGTAGCTACTTATGTTTTCCCTGATGCGCCAAGACACGCTCGCTGCAGCGGCTCTTAGCTGGTCACCGTTATAGGTCCACTGAGGGCGTGAGTTGCTGCTGGTATTGCTGCTTACTCCGCGGCCCGCGCCGATCATGGTTTGAAGAAATTGGCCGTGTTGCACTCTGCGGCTAGAGGAAATATACAGTGGAACGAAGGATTATCGAAAAGCAATGGTACGTGGCGTACTTACAAAAGGGAACTACTAGCCATGAGTCGATGAGACAGTGACTCGGACAGAACCTTAATTTTCCGTACTGATATGATTGACCTCAGATCCTCGGCGTTAATACCTGCCACATAATGAATTATCTTGTGTTCTCCGCGGAGGCGATGCGGGCGTGGATGGGCAACCGAAGGGTTGTGGAGCATCAAGCATCAAGTATCGCCTCCTCTCCTCAATACACTCCTCAATACGAGGCGGAAAATGACGGACTGGCGCGAAACACGGAACACTGGCAACTGAACAACTCAGGCTAGTGTCTACTACTGTTGCTTTGCTTGCTTTGCATTCTATCACATGAGGTACTTTTATATTGTACGAGTGTACGACGCATTGATCCTGAGGAGCATCCAGTACTCCCATCAATGACCGAGATCCACGGCCTTGACGCATCCAAATATAAAAACATCGACGTTGTGACGTTGCCTCCCTCGCCGCTTTGCTCAGTGGGTGCTGGATAGTGCGTCTGACCTTTTTCTTCGGTTTTAACTAGCCAATTCATTATCTTCTCCAATGTCTAGCCCACTTCCCCTCGTTCTGGAATTTGTGTCTCTTCTTTCCGTTTTGACCACTGAACATTCACGTTCACCTTGAACAATCAACTAACCACTCTAATCCACGTCACAACGATGCGTCGGTACAAACTAGCCGTCCACATCCTTGTCATTCTTTCCGTCTTCAACTTCGTGCTCGCGGCTCCTATAGCAGTATCGCGCGGTGCATGCACCGATATGGCGGACGAAGGCGAGAACCTGGTAATCGCGTCGGGGAAACGAGCTGAAGAGGGGGAAGACTTGTGGAACGAGTATCATGGGTTGACGCAGGCGTCACCCGACTCGGGGTCGATGTTGGTACAGTTGTCGAGTTCGTCGCAACACCGACGGGGGCCACCTGGGCCGCCAACGTCCGAGAACGCAGGTGGGGTTCATCAGGAGACAAAAAACCTGATTCAACTGACGTCGTCCGTGTCAGGCGGGACTGGACTGCCGTGGTACTCGCCAAGGCCATCAGGCGGGAGAGTGCTGCCGTGGAAGTCGCCAGACGGTACTGAAGCGCATTTTTCAGCCCCAGACCGCGACAGGCTTCAACTGGTTCAACCGGAGACAACGAACACGATTACACCGGCATCGTCCGTAAGGACTAAAAGGCCAACGTCCGTGAGGACTAGACCGAATAAATGGCCGTCCACGACCGAGATTGGACTTGCCGAGACTCCACCCGCGTCACCAAGCAAGATTCTACAGGCATCGTCCGTGAGGACTAAATGGCCGTCCACGTCCAGTATTGAACTTGGCGAGACTCCACCCGCGTCGTCGAGCAAGGCCCTCCCACCGTTGGAACAGATTACACACGCATCATCGAGCACAGTCGTCCCACCGTTGGAAGAGATTACACCCGCATCGTCTACTAGCAAGGTCCTCCCGCCATTGGAAGAGATTACACCCACATCGTCGAGCAAGGTCCTCCTGCCGTCGGAACAGATTACACACGCGTCATCGAGCACGGTCGTCCCACCGTTGGAACAGGTTACACCCGCATCATCAAGCAAGGTTCTCCCACCGTCGGAACAAACTACACACGCATCATCGGGCACGGTCGTCCCACCGTCGGAAGAGATCACACACGCATCATCGGGCACGGTCGTCCCACCGTCGGAAGAGATCACACCCGCATCATCGAGCATGGTCCTCCCAACGTCGGAACACATTACACCCGCGCCATCGGGTACTGTTGTCCCACTGTCAGAACAGGATGTAAACCTAGCCCAGACTCCCGCGAAGCAACCAAAGTCTCAGTCCAATAGTTTTTTGTCCAAGAGCTTTTGGAGCAATCTACCCAGCAAATCCAAGACTTTTCTGAGCAACCTGCCCAGCAAATCCAAGACTTTTCTGAGCAATCTGCCCAGTAACTTCAGGACTTTTTTGAGAAATCTGCCCAGCAATTCCAAGATGGTTTTGAGCAATTTGGCCAGCAAATCCAAGAGTTTGTTCAGCAAGCCCAAGATCTGGCGTCGTGTTTCACTCACTGCCAGTGGTGCTGTGAATGCGGCCCAGCACTGAAAGGTGCGTTTCTCCCTCTTTCCCAAGTCATAAACGCCCTTACTTTATGGCCGTCCTCAGCGTAACTCTGAAATGCCGATGT
This sequence comes from Russula abietina, assembly GCA_003313715.1. Taxonomy (NCBI): domain Eukaryota; kingdom Fungi; phylum Basidiomycota; class Agaricomycetes; order Russulales; family Russulaceae; genus Russula; species Russula abietina. The sequence continues at coordinate 5,612 of QLOU01000742.1, forward strand.
GAACTGCACGACTAGTGTTGTCATCCGTCGCGCCGGTGCACGCAAGCTCTTACCGGTTGTCGCGTGGTCTTGTTATAATAATCTGGGAGATAGGGGTTGGGTTTTTAAACGTACAAGGTGGTCAAGAAGATCAATAATGGGAGGGCCTTTGACCGGAATGTAGAATGTTGGTGACCAGTCGACTTTCACTATTTACAAGTATTCTGTAGTGCTCCGCTGGCGGACATCGGCCCTTTGGTGCTGGAATCATCAATGAAACAAACATCGCATCGGGACAGAGGGATAACAATGCCGCTTATTGCGCAATTACATGGTGCTGATGCTCAGATGGCGGTGGGAGCACATGCATTAAGATACTCGAGATTAGCTGTGCCAGACTGGCAACTAGAACTATCTTGACTATGATGGGACAGTGCCTTAATTTGATGTTCTGATACTGATCTCGACCTCATCCCAGAACCTCGGTGTCAACACCTGCTTGTATAATTGATCCTCTATACAACTTCAAGTTCTTGTAAGAAAAGACCAGGAGACGCAAGAAATACATGGCAATGAAATTCTCTGATGGGGTGGTCAGTGCGCAGGCACGGAGCACAGAGCGTAGTCTGTGTGCGATCCGGGGGCGCTCGAGCTGTCTGGCCTACATGGGACGTTCACCAGTCGCCGTCTCCGAAGATAGGGCCTGTGATACAGCCCAGAGGTGGGTAAGTTGACGAGTCCGTAGCGGCAGTCGGCAGTTTCGAGCCTGCGAATTGAAAGCTCCCATCAGGGGCTTACCGCTACCCCGACCGCCGACCTTCCGAGTTCATCTCCTAGTTCTTAAGATCCTATCGAGGGAGTTGGCCCAGATGCCCATGTTGGAGGCGTACCCCCTGGCACGACCTGGATAGAATGGTTGGCCGGGAGCGAGATGGGGATTCCCCCGACCTTCCCACAGCACACGTGCCAACTACGACGCAATCCCGGCCCTGTGGCGGCAATTCCGTCTTCGAGCCCATATGGTCCCCCTTTCACCATCCCCGAGTAGGATCCCCGCGAGGCGCAGACCAGGATATGCAAGAAATGAAAATTTCCGATAGCATTTGCGCACGCCGCAAACAGAAAATTTGCCAGTGCCAGTTTTCGTCCGGGCCTGCTACTACTCTCATTTCACCCTTAGCTGCCTACGATAAGATTCTTTTTATACGACATAGTGATCCTAAGCAAGACTCACATCAGTGGCCGAGATCCGCGGCGTTGACGCATGCAAGTATTAAAAACATGCCTCTCGCCCAGAGTCGCCCATTTGCTCAGCTGGGTGCTGGATAGTGCGATAGTGCGTCTGACCTTTTCCTTCCCTTTTTGACTAATTCATAATTTTCTCCAATCTCTACTAGCCCACTTTCCCTCGTTCTGGAATTGTGTCTCTTCTTCCCGTTTCGACTACTGAACGCTCACCGGGTTTTAACAATCGACTTACCACTCGAAGCCTGAACGGACATCTAATCCACGTGCATCCCACAATAATGCGTCGGTACACACTAGCCGTCCACGTCCTTGTCATACTTTCTGTCTGCAACTTTGGGCTCGCGGCCCCGATAGTAGTATTGCGTGAGGCATGCGCCGATATGGCAGACGAAGGCGAGGAAGACCTGATAATCGTGTCGGAGAAGCGAGGTGAAGAAGGCGAGGCCCCGTGGACCGGGTATCACGGGTTGACGCAGGGGTCACCAAACCCGGGATCGATGTCGGTACACGTGTCGAGTTCGTCGCAACACCCAAGGGGGCCACCGCCAAAGTCCGAGTATGCAAGTGGGGTTCCTGAGGAGACGACAAACCCGATTCAACTGACGTCATCCGCGTTAGGCAGGACTGAACTTCCGTGGTACTCTTCAGGCGATGATCCAAGGCCGTCGTCCGCGTCAGGAGGGATAGAAAGGTCCCCGCACGCATCAGGCGGTACTGAACTACAGTGGTACTCGTCAGGTGATATACGAACGCCGTCGTACGCGTCAAGCGGGTCTGAACTGCCAATGTCCGACTATGCAAGTGAGATCCATCAGGAAACGACAAACCCGATTCTACTGCCGTCGTCCGCATCAGGCGGGACTGAACTGCCGTGGCATTCGTCATATGACACTGAATCGCATTTGCTAACCCCAACCCACGACAGGCTTCAACTGGTTCGACCGGGGACAACGAACACGATTCTACCGGCATCGTCCGTAAGGACTAAAAAGCCAACGTCCGTGAGGACTAAAACGAATAAATGGCCGCCCACGACCGGGATTGAATCTGGCGAGACTCCACCCGCGTCATCAAGCAATATTCTACAGGCATCGTCCGTGAGGACTAAATCTAACAAATGGGTTCCTACGACCGAGATTGGAGCTGGCGAGACTCCTCCCGCGTCATCGAGCAGAGTCCTCCAACCGTCGGAACAGATTACACTCGCATCATCGAGCACGGTCATCCCACCGTCGGAACAGGTAGGATACCTAGCCCAGACTCCCACGGAGGAACCGAAGCCTCTTCATGAGAGTATTTTGGTCAAGCTGGCCAGCAAACCCAAGTTCCTGTGAATGCAGTTGAAGCGTATGTTTGTACCTCTTTCATAAGTCACAAACACTCACTGGATGATCTTCTTCAGCGTAACTCCATGAAAGCTCCTGCGACCTCTGCGACCTGTTCCAGCTGGTGTCGCGTGGTTTTCCTGATCTGGGGGATGGTGGATCCCGACTGCTGGGCTTTCTAACGCGCAAGGTGTTCCAGAAGCTCAAAGTGAGAGGGTCCTCTGAACGGAACGTGGAATGGTTGATCTCCGTTATTTAGTTGTAGTGCTCCGCCGGCGATATCGGCCCTTTGGTGCTGGAATCATCAATGAGTCCTAAACAAGCATCGCATGGTGACAGAGGGATCAAAATGTCGCGTGTTGCGCGATTACTCGGTGCTGATACTCAGATGGCGGTGAGAACACTTCTATTTGAGCCGCAAGCACTAGCACGAGGTTGAACACGGGAGATATCACAGATATCACATGTACAGACACATTGTTTGTGATGTGTGCGGGACCGTTCAGACTTCAATGTGGTTGGTTGATTGATCAAGGTGAGCGTGTACATGTCCGAGTCAAGGTGAACGTTGAGAGTGGCACGTGACTAAAACAAGTGATTGACAGTGCCTGATTACTGTATATTCCGTTCTGATACTGATCTTGCCATCATCTCAGAACCTCGGCGTCAACAGCTACTCAATTAGAATCATGACAGGGTCTCCGACTTTCCTCCGACGCGGACAAATAACCGAACGTTTGTGGGACATCAATGCATCAAGCGTCAAGTATCACCACCTCTCCCTCGGACCTCGACCCACCACGTGAATCCCTGGCATTTCTATAATCTTATCCCTGCTCTCAGTCAACATGTTGACTCATCCTCTCAGTACACTCAGCGAGGCATACGCAATCAATTGATTACCAAATGACGGTCCGACGCGATGCACGGAACTCCAGCAACTGAACAACTCAGGTCCGTGACTGCTACTAGTACTGTCGCTTTGCTTGTATTGCATTTTCTCTAATGAGAAACATTTTATATTGAGTTGTATCATCAACTCGCTTTTCGAGAATTCTGGTACAGAAGATGCGTGAAGCATGCGCCGATGTGGTGGATGGAGGTGAGGACCTGATAATCGTGTCAGGGAAGAGGGCGGAAGAGGGACGATCAGTGTATCATGCATCATGCATCAATAAGCATGGATTGATGCAGGCGTCACCGGTGCCCGGGGTTGATGTCGGTCTAGTTGTCGGCTTCGTCACGGCACCGGGTCACAGGCATCGTCCGTGAGGACTAAGACGGTAAATGGGTGCCCAAGATTAAACCAACTCCGTCCTCGTAGGGGCGAGACTATAATGAACTGAAATTGCCGGTGTTAAGACCGATGTTTGGCGAAAGTCATGCGAGGCTTTCTGGTTAAAAATATTGATGTTGGCCGGGGGTCGAGAGACGGGTCACGTGATTATATACAATTTCGTTTCACGGTCCGGCTATTCCATATTTCTTTCGATGACTACACCGCTATGGATTTTACACGGTTGGATGTCACGGTGCGGTGATAGTCAGGTATGTGCACATGCACAGGCTGACTCAGCTGTCGGGATGGTATGTTGTTTCCGGGGTAGACTTGTTTTCGGATAGACTCTGGCAGTGCCAAATTATGTCGAAGGTAAGGCAACTTGCTCATACGTGAGTACGCTTCACGATTCACAACTTTACAGACAGCTTCAAAGACTGAGAATTTGTACGTCGACGACCTGTTGTTTTCTCCGGAGGTCGGTACGGTTTATCACAGTGTTCCGCCAGACACGGACACAAGTCCTTTCCCCGCCACGTCAATCGGAATACTCTCTGCCCGGGTTCCAAAGTGGGGCTCCTGTATGCGCCCGTGCCATCAGCGGCCCCACAATGTTCCCTAGAGAACGTTTCTACGACTGCGAGCTCGAGACTGACCTCCGTACCCTGAGGAAGTTGCCAGTTCATACTCCTATTTGACCGGGTCAATTGGTCAGAACCTGTTTTGAACCGTTCTATAAGATCTGTCCTTCCCGTATCGTCATCCCTCGTGTCCTCCTCGTTCCCTTACTCACCATGTCTTTTGCTGTCCAAGTCCTCAATGTCGTTCTGGGGGTCGTCGCTCTCTGGCTTGTCAAGAAAGTAACACAGAAGAAACCTCTAGGACGCCCAATCCCCGGACCGAAGGGTTGGCCGATTATTGGCAACCTCCTCGACGTTCCCACCGAAGTTGAGTACAAGGTCTTCTCCCAGTGGAGGCAGAAATATGGTGAGCTGGACAACCATTTCGTGCCATTCTTGGAAGGTTTCATGATCAACTCATCATTACTCTAGGTGACCTCATTCAGATGACCGTTCTTGGACAACCAACTATCATTATCAACAACCCGAAACTTGCCACCGACATTCTCAGCAAAAAGAGTGCCATCTACTCGAGCAGACCTCATCTCACGATGGCTTGCGACCTTGTTGGTTGGAAGGACGTCCTTGTCCTCCTCAAATACAATGATAAGTTCAAGGCATGCCGGCGCATGCTTCAAGGTGTCATTGGTACCAGGGCCAGCGTCGAGAAGTTCCGTGATACTTTGGAAGAGGAGTCCGCACTGATGCTCCGCCGCATATTGAACGAACCCCAAAACTTTGTTGGCCCCGTCCGCAAGTACGTCCTTTGTGGTAATCTCTTAGTGCAGCTTGGTTGATTGATGACATTTTAGGGCGGTCGGCGTCATTATCCTCCGGATATCTCACGGATACAGACCTAAAAACGAAAACGACGAATTGGTTCGCATTGCCGACGAGGCAACCGACCAGCTTAATGTCCTTCTCTCTCCCGGTCTCTTCGCCGTCGACTTCCTTCCTTTCCTCCGTTATATCCCCGAATGGTTCCCAGGTGGTGGCTTCCACAAGATTGCGCGCGAGTGGCGGCAATCGCTATTCGACCTGACTGACAAGTCATACGAGTTTGTGCTCGACCAAATGGTGCGTCTCTCATCTCAGACCCTGTTCTCGGGTTACCTGAACCGGTCCGTATTCTGAACCTTTCTTGCAGGCCAAGGGAACTGCAGTCCCCAACTTTGTCACGAACTTGCTTGAGAATCGCAAGGTATCCCCAGAAGAAGAGGAAGAGATCAAGTGGGCGGCATCCAGTCTCTACTCTGGTGGTGCTGACACAGTAAGAAGCTTTCAACCCCCCTCTCCCTTCGCATCGCATTCGCTTACCGTTGTATCTCTAAACAGCCCGTCTCGGCGATGTCTTCCTTCCTCCTCGCGATGACCATGTACCCCGAGGTACAAAGGAAAATTCAAGCCGAGCTCGATTCCGTTGTAGGCACCGACAGACTGCCAACATTCGCAGACCGCGACGATCTCCCATACCTCGCCACGACGATGAAGGAGATCATCCGCTGGGGCCCGACGACCCCGCTCGGTGCTCCTCACTGCGTCGAGCAGGACGACGTGCATGACGGCTACTTTATCCCTAAAGGTTCCATCATCATGCCAAACATCTGGTAATGCCTCCCGCGCGCGTATGTGTGTGTTCATGCCTCGCTTACGACCTGCGTATAGGCACTTCATGCATGATCCCGAGGTTTACAAGGACCCAATGACCTTCAACCCGGATCGTCTGATCGCTCAACCCGGAAAGCCCGCCGAGACCGATCCCTTCGACTTTGCCTTTGGCTACGGACGCCGGTGAGTATAAGCGCACGCACGCACGCACACGCACGTATACACGTGCACACAGAGGCTTACGTCGATCCTCTCCTCCTCTTTGCCAGTGCATGCCCCGGCAACCAGATCGCGCAAGCTATCATGTACATCTTCGGCGCGACCGTCCTCTCCGTCTTCAACATCGAGAAAGTGACCATCAACGGCATCGTCCAGGAGCCCAAGAACGAGTTCAGCAGCGGTGTCCTCGTGTACGCATCCTTAAAGGCTCTTCCCAACTACGAAATAAAAGACTGAATTTGGATTGTTTGGATTTTATATAGGCGTCCCAAGCCTTTCAAGAGCATCCTCAAGCCACGCTCCGCCAAGGCTGAGGCCCTCATCCGGTCACTCGACCTTCCGGATTACTAAATCATCAATTGATCAGACAGGAACTCAAAATTCCCCATCATATATATCGAGTGCTGCAGGGCTGGTTGGTGTTTGGTTGGTTGGTTGTGTTGGACTGGTTTGACCCCCCGCATCGCAATTGCACGTAGACATTCTTCAAAACTTTCCTCTTTGTGCCATATTATCAAGTTCACTCGCTGTATACAACTGAATAATATACACATATAATATCCTGAGACCGTGGACTATGCAAGAGACGGAGTATAATCTCAGTATTCCTGTATCCTGATCCCACGCCGATAAGTTAACTCCGATTCGAAGCGGAAAACGAACAAGTCATTTGGCTTACCACGTCCATGGTCAGTTAGTCTTCATGCCAGGGATACTCGGAAGTCATTACCCCACTGGCTAACGCTATTAAAGCCCTTAGCATGTTGACAGTGGCCCGGGGCGCCGCAACATGATCGTGATCGTGAGCCCGATTCATGATCCGCATATTCTGTTCTGCTTATCCCAAGTCAGCCTTTAAGAGCGAGAAAAACCAATAACAGGGTCTTTTGAAGGATTATGTCAGTCAGGAATACTACTATGTACAACCGTGTACAACCACTGGTGTATGATGCGTGGTGTGCGTAGATGTGTGTAGCATAGCAAGATCGGGTGTGAGACGCACGGTAGGTGCATGATGCGGTGCGAGTGTATGGTAGGTGCGTGAAGTGTGCAGTGTGTGGACCATGGTGTGTGCGTGGTGTGTGCGGTGCATGATGTGTGTGGTGCATGGTGCGTGTGGTGCAAGGTGCGTGGTGGGTGCATATGGGTGCGGCGCATGGGGCGCGAAGTGCATGCAGGTGTAATGCGCGGTGTGTGGGGGTGCGGTGCATGCCAGTGGGCGGGTGCGTGAATAGATTTATGATGCGGGTGTTGGTGATTAGCTCGGTGCGTGGGAAGAGCTCGAGGAGGATACTGACCTGTGACATCTCGCTTTGGAAGGATTGGTCTTTGGCCTTTTTCTTATAGTAAAGTCGATCAGGAGCGCTCCGTTCAAGATGGATAAGTTGAAGCTCTTGGGTGGAGCCTAACTTTTAAACTTTCGATGCCAATCCTCGCGTAAGTGGGCTTGGTACCACACAAGGGCTTGTTTGCCTTCTGGGGTGTCGTTGTAGGAGTGACCGTCGCGATTGATGAAGGAGATAGTAAGTGCGTCCACGTGGGGCTTGCTCCAAGCTTCCAACTGCCACGATGACATGGCTTAAGTAGCAGGCCTTGGTGTCGCGCATGCGCTAGCGCCGCGACTGGCTTGAGCATCATGATTAGGGAGCTGCTGGCTGAGCCAACTGGTGTGATGCCATATGAGAAGCTAAAGCTTTAGCTTCTCATACGGCATCGCGCTAAAGGCTTCTTCTGCGGTGGACAATCTTTGGTTCGCGTGATCGCGACAGCCGACTGGGGAGGGATAGTATAGCTCGATGTACTTCATGGCGAAGGTGAATGGCTTGAGGGAGATTTCGTAACATTATCTCCCTCAAACCATTCTCGTTGCCAACAGTGGCGGTAGCCGAGAAGGCCCCAAGTTTGGGCTGCCTCTGGCACTCATCTGCCCCTTCATTGGCGATCTGGCCCTGGTCCGCTGCAAGTTTGGCCCAGACTTCATTATCCTCCCCGTGAATACAAGCACGCATAATGCACCCATCGCCACCGTGAGAGCGCCTAGAGCGCACACAGCATGGTGCTGCTGAGAGTAATCCCTCGGCGGTGTGTAGCGCTATCTTTTCCACCTAGAGGTTACCTCAGTTCAGCAACGCCATAATCCCCGAATACAGGACCAACACCATCGTAACTATGAAATTGTCCGTCCCCTTTACATGCGCTGCACCGTGCGGGGTTGTTCCACCACCGTATTCCGACTACAGGGTATGTATGGGTCCTGAGTGCAGGACTTCACACACTCCTTGCTTCCAAAGACACACCGTGGCATAACCTAGAATATAGGATGTTAACGTTGTCCAAAGGGGTGATCGACATCCCGGACGTACAAACTGGCGTACCGGTCAAATGATATACTCAGGAGGGCCCACTCCTTTCTCAATTTTATGGCGAATTTGGCATGTCATTGGCTACCCTAAAGATCCCCACGTTCTACGAGGCGCCTTTTGAATGGTGTCGAGTTTTGGATCGGGAAACAGGACCTTCCTGAAGCTATATCATGAACCCAAGGAGAGGGAGTTGCAATGCATCGCACACTCCGGGAACGGAAAGGCCCTTCTACCTCCATCTCTGCAAAGGCAAGTACTGTTCCCTCTGCGCCTCAGTTTTTACTCACATTCTTCGATCTAGGTCATTACAACCTAACTTATTCGATAAGAATATCTTGCGGACGCCTTGAGCGCACACTGCACGGTGCTGCTGAGGCTGACTGGTGGAATGTAGTGGTATCATCTTTCCAGGTGTTACCTCAGCAAAAATGCTAACATGCAGTAGCATACCCCCATGCGCCACTACGTCGGTCGCATTCGCAACAACGGCTGCGTAGCCCTGAACGATGGGAATATCTACAATCCCGAATACAGGGCCGACGCTAGTGTCTGCAAGCGTGGCGTCTGCCCCTAGTGTTAGCGCCGGTGGCAGAAGCAGCGGGAATCACCAGACTACCGTTTTGTCGACAGTTGCAAGCACATACTGCATGCCCTCAATCATACCTTTAACTGCTTTGGCTCCCCCTTTTTCTTCGCACTTGCCATGACTTCTGCAGGCGACGCCACTTCTCTCGCTCTCACTACCTTTGTCCTACGCTGCGCATCCGGAAAACGTCACTGCAACTGGCCGTGCGCACCGAGACGACCGCGACTATTCTGTGTGCCACCGAGTATAGGCGCTGGATGTGGTGGGGTCTCGGAGATTGTGCCTGACAGATTCTAACAATAATATTGATGATGACTGTGGCGCTCAATTCCAGTCGAGACGATCGTCGCCGGGTTCACCACGAATCGCATGCTGCGAGAGTCGTGTATTAGAAGCTCACCACTACAGTATTACAGATGGGTTGCAGTACATCATCATGATCGCCCTTATTTCATTATTTGATGGGAAATGCCACTGAGTTTCCGATAACATGCATTTACGGGCTTCTGTATTCAAGTAGTACTACTCGTAAAGCGAGAGCTAGTCGCTAAGGTGAACATACCCTCGTGGCACCTGGATTAACACCCCACGATGCTGGGACGTTGGGAGACGCTCATTACTAGCAGTTGTACGGGGCACCAGGCACCCGACGACGTCCAAGAAGTGGTGACAACTGCCATTGACACGATGAGATCGATAAATTGATGAGACACGTTGTGTCATGAGACGTACAGACGTTTCGAATGTGAATAAGACTGCGGGGCGGACAGCGATAAGGGCGTGCCACGCGTGCCACGTGCCACATGATCGACTCTGTCACGGTCGCGAGCCCCGGCCGAGTAAGTACATCTCTGTTGTATATAAACATCAGCAGCCTCAGCAGTGATCTTCACCTTCGACACTACTCCAATCTCTTTCAATCCCCCTCTTTAACACCACTTCATTATGGCCTCTCAAGGATCTGAGCCCGCGGTGATGCCGGGTTTGACCCGCTTCCGTGACACTACCGCTTTTGTAGTATCGCCGACGCCTTCCACGATGGAAGGAAGCTTGGGGTCAAGCCCTCAGTCTGAAATGAAGGTCAAGGTCGAGGACGAGGTGAAAGACGCAATATACATTGTCGACTTTACCAACGAGAATGGCGCCTTTTACGCGGACCCCAGTATTGTGGATGCCGTGATCGGCGAGCTGCAGACCACCTTCCAGGCACTACACTTTGAGGGCGATTCGTCCGCAACCGATCCTCGGCTCCCTATAACGTTCACTAGCGAAGACAACTCATACGAACCTCTGGCACATTTACTAAACAAGATCATCGATACCGCCAGTCCACACATATCACAATCTCTGCTCAGAGGACTCCGCTTTTACCCTTTCAGGCGCGAGGTCAAAGAAATCTATGGTAGCCAAGGACCCTTAAAGCCGGACGGGGTTGGCATTATTGGCGAGCTTCCAACCGAAACGAAGGAGCCCGAGCCGGCCGACGAACCTGCTAAAAAGCGCGCCAGAAAGGCTGATAAGGCTAAAGAGCCTACTCAGCCTGGCACTATTGGCGAGCTTCCAACCGAAACGAAGGAGTCCGAGCCAGCCGAAGAACCTGCTAAAAAGCGCGCCAGAAAGGCTGAAAGGTCCAAAAAGGCTGAAAAGGCGAAAAAGGTTGAAGTGGCAGAAAATGCTGAAGGGGCAGAAAAGGCTGAAGAGCCTACTCAGCCAAGGTTATCTTGGGAACAGATCGAAATTGTCTTCGAATCCAAGCTCTCGCTTAAGGATATGATTCGGCAATCTGGGACTTACGCCCGCTGTTGTGTCTTAAGCAACCAAAGGCGCTTCTTCAGCCTCGGCATAAGGCTTCCGGTATGATAAAATGGAAGCATATGTGTTTGCTTTTCATCATGCCGGGCTTTCATCATCCCCTCCACTCAAAGTTACGGAACGCAACGGTTTCAATGGTCTCGTGAAGCACATCGTCGGCATCCTATCCATCAAAGATGAGGTCTCTTACGGCCTCGATCCCACACGCTTTCAGGATATCTTTTACATCAACAACAGATACTACGAATCTGTCCGTCTCCTTTACATGCGCGGCAGCTTGCGGGGTCGTTCCACCACCGTACACAGCCTGCAGGGTATGTACATGCGATTCCGAGTCCGGGACTTCACTTATTTATCGCATACCCAGCCACCAATCGGATCCCTAACCATAAGATGGAATCCCGGATGCTAACGTTGACCCAGGGGGAAGATGGCCTTCCGGACAAGATAACTTACAAACTCACTTATCAGATCAAAGGAGATTCTCGGGAGGGTCCACTACTTTCCCAGCTCGCTGGCCTGTTCGGCAACGCAGATGTCATAGGCTATTACGAGTGTGGGCCTGAAGATCCTCATGGTTCAACGAGTCGCCTTTTCAACGATGCCGAATTCTGGGAGGTCTTCAAACGAAAGAAACTCGATAAACCCAAACCTGAAGAGAGAGCGTTGCAGTGCATCGCGTTCTCCGGGGAG
>QLOU01000743.1:0-24802 GCA_003313715.1 Russula abietina
ACGTGCTTGAGACTGACAAAAGCTGGGATCGTTTCCCTTCAAGTTTTTGACGCGGTGACGCCTCCGGTGTCAATTGGTTTTCTTGACATTACAGTATATTGCTAGTAGGGCAGGTGATATCGGACATGCAGATAGTATACTCAACGTTTATGCACGTTTATGACCCGCACGCTCGCCAATTTTTCGTTCTCTACTACCAACGGCACGATCACGCCTGTCCTTGCCCACCTGAATACAGTATACTATCTCCCACTTTCGTATTGGTTGCCTTGTCAATCCGTTCACAATGGCACTACTAATTTATCACCACTGATACGTACAACTATGTCAAATTTACACAGATACAGGTGCTACACTGCCACCTGTTTCCTGTCTTTCCATCTAGCGAACAGTGCTCAGAAACAATTGAAAACAAAATCGTATAACGCTTACACACATTCCATGATCGCCTTTAGACAGTAACTTTAGGGTGAACTTCTCTGCGGCGCATCAAGCCATGAACGTATGAACAATAATATATAGATAGAACACTTACTGAATCGCCGGACCTCCCGGGCCCTTGTTTGATCTGCTTCGATGTCAGGGCAAACACCGGAACGGTTATTTTGACAACGACCTCCGAACCGATTACAGCTCTTTGCATAAATTTTGATCGGACGGAGAGATAATTTGTCAATTTGTCTTGTAAAATTACCGTTTGTTGTATTGCACAATATTAAAAGATGTGACATACCGCAATTAAGTCGGTCCGACTCATAGATGGTCGGCTGGAACCGGTCGATCTCAGGATAATGAACACAGATGGTTGTGAAAAGAGTACAGTGATCAATTTTTGTAGAACGATAAAGGTGGAGTACCAGTAAGTCTCCGACTCCCCGCCGGCCTTCAGTTGCAAGGTGCACCCGTGGCACACGAAGCTCCTATATTGTATTGCAAGTGAGTTACAGTACTTCGGTCGCAGGGTCAACAAGATACTACCCCACAGGCCGGGCTTGATACCATACTCAAACTATAATTGTGCCATCTTTTGATCCAACGCATACCAGCACCCGTGATCGAGAAGCATTTGAGGGCCGGGAAACTGAAACTCGGCTCTTTCATCCCCACACCGCATGCCGGTAGAGTCTCACCACTGTAATCGGAGTTGTTCCGAGCATTGATGTCTGCACCACGATCGCGTAGACATCGCACAGCCTTCGAGTCGTCCATTGCTCGAATACGCCACAGATCGGCGCCGTAGTAGTAACGACAAAATGTCTGCATATCCTTGTGACGCCACAATATAATATGCATCAGAGTCGCTTCACCCGCGCCCTTGGCATCCATTCACACGCCTCTGGAAGCATGGAGATGCCAGTGAAGTGTCGTGCCAAGTCATAACTCATAAAACTCGAGCATTACGGGGTAATACTGTATAGAGAGACTGCTTTAGGTTTCTCGGGGGCATGGAAAGGTTTCTCGTATCGTATCTTTTCATTGTAAATCCTGGGCCACAGCCGCCAAAGTACAGTTTTTCTGCGTCGACGATGACGAGGGTGACCTCGGGGAAATCACCGGATTGAAGGTTGGGAAGGAGCGGATACGTCTTGCAAAGGTCTTGTGTTTGTAGGTTTCCAGAGCGGCATAGGGAATGCTGGACATTATGATTTGGGAGGAGAGTGGGATTACTTGGTTGGTGAATACAGAGACGGCGATGAGCGACGAGGACACCGAACACCGAACACCGATAAGTAGGCGCCCTCGGACAGTTCCGGGGTCGCACCCCTGCCTCCGAATCACGACCTTTCTCAGGCTCTTCATCACGCATCCTATGCTATGCCATCATAAGTTACTATCTTCACCCGGACTAGATCCGGGTTCAACTCTCAAGTCTTCCTGAACTCCGAGCCCCTTCATCGTGTCGCAAAAATGAAAATCCCTCCACCATCAATGTAGCGCAATTCTTGACGCGCCGTTGATAAAGTAATGTTCTCGATTACGGGCAAATGCACTGATAATAAAGGAGGTAATAAAAGGCGGTCAATGAGTCCGGTCCAACGACGAAGCAAGGTAAATGACTATAGTTGTCGTTCTCCACGTAGCAAGGGCCTGGCGGCGACTGGCAACCGGAGGGACTTGAGGATTGAGGAAGTTGGATGACTTCTGGACGAGCTACAGAGGAAGCTGATAGGCTTGGAAACGGTGATCTGTTGTTGTCAAGACGGGAATCTCGATGGCGGTGGAGGAGGAGGAGGAGGAGGAGGAGGAGGAGGAAGGCTGCGGGAGACCCAGGCTGCGAAACCCGGTGACGAGAAGAAAAAAACCCGCGCAAACCCACGTAACCCGCCCCGCGTGGGTTGCTAAACCCGTGATTTACCTTAGTTCCGTCGTCGGATTACTCAGATGAAGGATTAAATATGTTGCCACGTCGTGGCGTCGCAGGGGCAGATGCATGCGCATTCGCAATCTTTGGAGGTACAGCATCTGACTCGTCTGAACCTTCGTCAGTGGTGTGATTCGATGGGAAAGCATGGAGGGTGGAAGGGCCCAGCATCTTTATCTACGTCATGTTGAGTCAGTGGGCGAATCCTGGTAAAGCTGTACAACCCGAGTTTGACTGTGTCAGAGGGAGGAAGGCGCAGTCAGGAGAGATGATCAACTGAGGGATTTATTCAATTACAGATCGTCTAACATGAGCTAGTAAAGCGCCTAGATCTCGCCGATGATTCGGAGAGTGGGCGTGAAAGATCCCATTGAGTTGTGGGGAGAGAAGTGGTGGCAATGGGGTCATGTTGTTACCACCTTGGAAGGAATTGTGGCGTCCGGAGTCTCCAAAACACGCATTCAAGGGAGGTCGCCCTAGAGAGATTCCTTACCATTTACAAATCCTGATTTGGATTCGGATAAAGATAGACAGCACGTAACTCATAGAAAACCACACAAGTATACCAGTTCACTGAGATCCATCAGCTCTATTAGATTCTGTGTCGAAGCAGCTAGGGGCACGGGTGGTAGAAAAAAAAAGGTCGAGGTAATACTCGAGGGGAGCATGGAAGGAAAACCAAAGTGCGTAAGCGCTTTCTGGCTCGGTCGGGACACAGGAGGGAGCCTGTCGGCTGCGCAAGTGGGCGGGAGAACTCCCTAGTACTGCAAGGTGACCAAGCTGTAAGAAGGTATGCCAATGCGGTGCGTCATTTTCACTGCAGTGGTGGTGACTGGCTGGAGGGCTGACCTTCCGCTGGCTGCGTGTGGATATTTGAGCTCCATGGGAGCGGTGGGTGGGTAAAAGAAACGAGGGAGCGAACAAGCGAACAAGCGAAGCGGCGCGGCAACAGCTGTGCTACTGCGGCGGGATACTGTAGAAGATTGTGCCCTGCTTTGGCCAAAGACTCACCACGCTCCATCTCGAGTTTCTCACGCTAGACCACCCATATAATTTGATTTGTGCCTCGGCGGAGGGTCTGCTAGGGCCACGTCGATTGCGCAACCCGCTACAGTACTCTTCGCAGGGGAGATGAACTCGGGTGTTGCTACCGATGTGTCCTCGTTTGGAGTACAGCCGGAGGGTACGAAGTTGTCAACGCGGACCGAATGCGTTTGATTGATGTTGATGCGCTATGGAGGTGACAAAACTAACGCGTCTTTTTCCCGCTTTCTTTGCCTTTTCTTGGAAATTCCAGGGCTACGGTAGGTACTTGCTCTTCAACGTCCGCCAGCCCATTGATGCTTCTATTGATTGACGGGATGATTGCGCGGCAACACCCGCAGCTGTCCGTGAGGAGGCATCCAAATGCATATGCAGTGTCACGGGCCGTGATGTTCATCGTAAGCCACAACCAACCGGGGCAAGAAATTAGATAACGAGGCGAAAAAAAGCAGCCGATATGACGCACCCCATTTCCCTAGCACGTCTATTCGCACAAGGCAAGGTTGAAAATCATGATTGGACACCCCCGTGTCTACATAGTTGTCTGATGCGAAACTCCGGATTCTGAGAGTAGCAATCACTTAGGCAGCAATCAAGAGGGGACGGCCAGAAGAGCTATTAGTACCAGGCATACGCGTGATAAAAAAGGTGATGGGCAGATGATCGAGCATGTTGGAGCCGATTGGCGCATGATGCACATGGTATGATTGCTGCAAGCGCAAAGCGCGTGCAATAATGGCTTACGTACGCGATCGACTGGCGAAGGCGGTTCAGGGAGTTGGGGCCATCGGGTGCAGAAAACGAAAACTGCGCGATGGACGGGAACAAAACGAGACCGAAAAAAAAACTGTGACGCGATGTGGGGCCGCAGTCGCTTGCAGTTAGGGCAGAGCATTTGTCTTTTCAAGGTCTTTTACACTCGACAGAACATCGACGAGAAAAAAGGGGACAAAATGGACAGTGTTGGCACTTGGCCAATTTACTAAAGGTACGCGGCCACGTACAGTAGCGCAGGCAACGAGGGCGGGAGAAGCGACAGCGACAGGTGTCCCTTAAGTAAGCAATCGCTGCGCAACGGAGGGACACGCTCCACTGCAACCGTGGAACCTGCTCCACTTTTCTCCAGGGCTGTGCCTTGGAAAAAGCATTGTAACCTCGTCATGCCCGGCCAAACGCGAATATCCGATATAAATGAGCCGAGCAAGAAGCCTGCGCCTGCCCATCACAACTCTTTTTCTTTCCCTCAACGCGTTATTATTCGTACTTTTATCTGAAACATAATGAAGTTCATGGGAATTCTTCCTCTCGTCTTTGTAGCCGGACTTGCTCTCGCAGTACCAGATGGTCAGGAGAGGCGGCAAGGTACGTACTGCGTCTGCGCGGGTTTCCGTGTCTACTAGAGCATAGGCTGATTTTAATGCTACACAAGTCCAATCTTTCGTTAGTTCTGTTGGAAGCGAGGTTACTTCTGACGGTGCGTCCTTATTATCCGATGCATTCCTTACATCGTAGTCTAACCCGGCGATGAAGTTGGATCTATCGTCACTGAGGTGACCTCTGCTGCCAAGTCGATTGCGTCGGAAGCAACATCCTTCGGTGGCGAAGTTGCCACGCGGGTCACATGTACGTCCTTCCGCTCGTTGACTTCGTGAACAGGGTCTTTAATTGACGGTATCGTATCACAGCGATCGGTGGCTCGATTTTCACAGAAATAACGTCGGCTGGTGGCCCAGCTATCACGCTCGCTAAGAGTGGGGCAGGAGTTGTCACTACTTTCGCAGGGTCTGTCTACACCGTTGCAACTTCAGCGGCGGCTAGTGCAGCGACGGCTAGTGCAGCGTCAGGATCCGGGTATGGGCCAACAGCAGTTCATTATCTCGTACAAAGCTGACGTTTTGTTTGTTTTAGGAATGCGGGTGTGGCGAACGTCCGTCCGTTACATATCTCAGTGCCTGTGCTCACCGCACTCGTTACAACGGTTGGCGGGGTGTTATTTGGTGCTTGGGTGGCTGTTTAACCGCGCCCGCGCACATGACGGCGGCTGTTATAATAATTCATGAATTATTTTCGGACACATTCATTGGCTTCTGTGTATGTTCGTATCATAACTCCCAGTATTCGTTATTGCATCAAAACTGTCTTTCAATGCATGTTTGTTCCACAGTTCTCTCAGCTAATCAGTAATAAACGTGTGCTTTTACTGTACTCGGTACTGAGTATTGGTATGTGAAATCACCATGATCGGAAATATTAAAATAAAGTATGCTTTGCAGCGGCCCTGGCCTGGACGTATAGTGTAAGGCTCGACTCCACCCAAAGACATCTGATGGTCGGAGAATCGGCGATGCTTGTCCGCGACGGAGTTGATCAGGCGAGCCTTGTGAAAGCAAATCAGGAAACAGCTTGGTGCAGTACGTACGTAATTTCAGATTGGCGGACGAACTACTCCCCTCTTCCATCGCAAGTGCCGAGTCATGACATGCATGCACGAAAACACCCGTGTCTGACTCGGTGAAGAAAAATGCTCAGTTCTTCAGTCGCATTACAATAATATTCTGTCATGATCAGTGTTCAAGGATATTTTGTTGAAACTACCATTTTTCTTGAAGATACATCTATCCTCAAGTTCCGGACAAGGCCTAGGGTGGCCTATACAGTATCCCGACTTCTCTCTTGGAACATGTCAAGCCTCTGACCTTCTGAAATTCTTGGCGTTTGACTTGTGATTATAAAAGTTGACGCATCGAAAACTCCTCTCCGACTCCCCTTCAAGTGCCGCCGTGCAAGTAATCCCTCCCCCGGCCACTGGCCATGTCCATCCTCACTCGATCAGACGCATTTCCTCTCGGCATTTTAACGATTTTGTTTAGCTGGTCCCTATTCTTATGGTATTCAGGAAAGAAACGTCTTCCGTATCCTCCTGGACCCAAGCGTCTCCCAATCGTAGGCAATCTATTCAGCATGCCTTCGTCTCAGGAATGGTTCACGTACAGGAAATGGTCAGACGACTTTGGTATGACTTTTGTCGTGCAAGCACTGTCGAATCCGCTGGCACTGTCTCTCAACTTGAACTGAACTGCATCATCTCTGTCAGGTTCTGACATCATACATACCGATGTGATGGGGTCGCATGTATTTATCCTCAATTCAACCAAAGCTGCCCACGATCTACTCGACAAGCGTTCAACGATTTATTCAGATAGGTATGACTTAGTTTCCCATCCCTTGATAGGACGGCTGATTTAACACGCTCTTTAGACCTCTTATGGCCGCCTTGCGGGATCTGTATGTTTATGAACGTCTTCATTGCTGGTGTTCTGACACATTTACCAAGACTCCACATGGACTTTAACATCGGCTTCCTACCATATGGGCCTACTTGGCGTCACTTGCGCCGAGAATTCCACATCAACTTTCTTCCCACCGAACTGGAGGCATTCAGACCCTTCGAGCAACGAGCGGTACACCGCCTCCTTCGCAATTTGCTGGCTTCCCCGAATATTTTTTCAAAGCATCTCAGACAGTGAGCGGCTGTTTACCAATATGCATCGAGGTTTAGAAGGTTGACCGCCAGAGATAGTATGGCCGGACAAATCATCCTGTCAGTCGCTTATGGGATTGATGTGCTTCCTGAAGGAGACCCTTACGTAGCGGATGCGGAAAATGTTTTACGTGCTTTGCAACTCGGGTCGACCCATGAAGCCACGATTTTTGACACGATCACTTGGTGTAATTCTTTACTTATCTTAGGAACGAAATATTAACCGGTACATCATTTCGCAGTACTCCGCATGCCAAGTTGGTTTCCGGGAGCGGGCTTCAAACGTTGTGCACGCAAGTGGTGCCCCATCGTCGACTATGCTATTCAATCGGCATTCGACAAGGTGAAGGGCGAACTTGTAAGTTCTCCAGCCGAGGTGTTCCGCGGCGCAGTTCGTGCCGCTTACTGAACCGTATGATCCACTAACTCCGCTTAGGCTTCAGGAAAGGCGGCTCCATCGGTTGCTGCGAATATGATATCAAAACTTGATGAGCACTCGACAGAGCTTGATGTGTTTGCTGCGAAGGGCGTCCCAGGGTCGATGTACATTGCCGGCACTGACACCGTGAGTGTGAAGTGCTTTATGGCGAGGTAGACGTAGTATTTTCAATTTCAAGCCCTCTCATAGACTGTCGCTGCTCTGGAGACATTCATCCTAGCAATGACGTTGTATCCTGAAGTCCAGCGCAAAGCACAAGCGGAGATCGATCGCGTAGTTGGAAATTCACGTCTTCCGGATTACTCTGACCAAGATGAGCTTCCGTACGTAGATGCGGTGCTCAAGGAGGTTCTACGCTGGCACCCCGTTACCCCGCTCGGTGATGTCCCTTGTCTCCGTCCATGCGCCCGTTAACGCCAATTGAACAAGCATTGCACAGGTCTTTCGCATCGCGTTACGAAGAGCGATATCTATGAAGGCTATTACATTCCTGCAGGTTCGATATTGATACCAAATGTTTGGTATGACCTCTTCTCCCTCGTAATGCATCATACGACTCGTTATGTCAATTGATGTTTCTCAGGGGAATGCTACACGATCCAAGCATCTTCACCGAGCCCGATCGGTTCAATCCAGAACGTTGGTTCTCTCCGACAGCGCCTGCCTACCCAATCCAGGCGTTCGGATTCGGGGCACGGCTGTGTCCCGGTCGTTTCTTCGCCCGCAGGAGCATGTGGGCGACTATGGTTGGAATATTGGCCGCGTTCGAGATTGTGCCTACGGAGGACGGTCCTCCAGAAGAGATATACCTCTCTGGGATGATATCGTGCGTAGTTTAATTATATATACAATCGCAGAAAGGATCACGGACTAACCAAAAAAACGGTTCGCGATTTGGCGACTGGTAGCTACGCAAAGCCGTTCCGGTGTCATATCCGGCCACGCTCTGAGATGGCAGTTTCGTTAGTACAGAACACCGAGTGTGAAGAATAAGTTGATGTTGGTGATCCGTTTCTTGGCTATAGTCTATAGGCTATGTTTTGCATTTACTAGAATCTGCAATATCCGAAAACCATCCTTGTAGTGATTTCGGTCCAATGTTGATCTTAAAGATACTGTAGTCTAATAGCGAATACTGTGAGTTATTTCACCAGTGGACTGAACAGATAAGAGAGAGGAGACTCGGAAGAGAGAAGGGCAATTTGACATATTGGTATTTCTATCTTTTGGATACATATACTGTACTGAAGTACGAAAAAGTACAGCATCTCTACTTGGCCCTAGTCCCCGTGTTCTCATAAGTAATTTCATGATCTCACTTGTTCTTCCCAAGCCGCAACCTGCAATACCGTCTTGCCGTTATCATCCTTTGCCTCTGCGTCAGTCAGCACCATGTTCAAGCAGCGGGTGCACAACCTCCAGCATGAGCGCTCCTTTGAACGAGGCCAAAGGCCAAGTACAACGGGGTCTGACCAAACCGATTTCATGTATTTATGACACCTCTCGAGGCTCCTGAGTCCTGCATCTGCCATGGGCCGATGACGAGTGGTGCAGTAACTGGGACCGTGCATAGGGCGAACTTCCAGACAGGCTGTATGCAGCAGCACTAGTACTGTGCGGGCGGCGAGCTTCTCCTGAATCATTCGGATGGCTCCAAATATGCAACATACTTTGAGATATGGGAAACCGCTGCCACCCGACAGCACTAGGGCACCGATAAAGTCATTGATCATCCACGAAATTTGCTTCCACGGCATGGAGCAGAGCACGTGGTGATTGAAACAGAATCGTTGGACTGCCAACGATGGCGCAAAGTGGTGTGTAAGCACAAGGACTTCTTGTGACGTCAACGATTCGATACTACGTGAATAGAATCAGAGTTGGACCTACAAGGACTTCTACCGCCTACACACCCATCAAGTAAAAGCACGTTATGCAGTGCGCAGAGCCGCAAAAGCGATTTCGAGCATGTGGTCACGCCCTGGGCATGGGCACTGGTCGCGGGTCGTGATGAACTGGGACCCAGAAGTGTTTCGCAGCTGTGGCCAAGTTTTGCGTGGAGACACCGTCCGTTCCTGTTGCACGTCGAGCAAGGTAAGCTTGAGGGAAGGGGAATCTCGGTGTTCGTATGCCTCACACTTCATATCTGCAGCTGGCGTCCATGGGACTGTGAATCAGTGGTCGAGACGGAAGGGTAGACGGAGCATTGGCCACACCTCGGAGCAGCCACCGGTCTCTTAGCGAAGAGGGAGTTGGACAGTCGGACAGAAAAGAGGTGGGGGAGCGAAGTAAGGCATCTTGAAAGCCTTGAAAACAAGATGATGGTGATGGTGACGAGGAGTAGGAACTTCCTCAGCAAAAAACGGCAGGCGGCATGCTTGTCGAACAATTGACGAGCCTGGTTGTACACCGACACTCGGTGCGCTGGAGATGGGTGTGGCCAAGGCGAGGGAACGGTAATTACCAAGCGACGCGACGCAACAGTTTCCATCCGTCGCGACATAATTTCCTTCCATGGAAATTATGTTTCGACGGATGGCACTTGCCAAGTCCACTACTGCGTCAAGACAAATTGTCTCAAGCAGGCTTTAGGGGATTATGAGTTGCGTTCCGCGTCTCTCTTCTTACAACGTGGGAGGGTTACTTGGTTAAATGTGAGAGGAGGGGTAGCGCATTGAGTGGTATAGATTCACTGCTGATGCCGGACATCTCATAGGCAATTGGCGTGGAACTGGGATACATTCCGTTCCGGACACTGGGCTAAGGACCCGTGTGCAACGGCGGCGATGGAAACATCATGATCATGGCGTAAGGTGTGTGGTTCGTTGGGGCTGACAGCCGTTAGCACTTGTAAGTTGTAACTGTAAAACTGTAACGTTGAACCGGCTTCCTCCGAGTTCGGGGCGTCGCCATCACGTGTCTTTATGGCAATGGCCTCGTCGCCTCGACGCGTCTCTCCCCTAAGTCCCCTTCACGCAGGGCAAGGAGGAACGCATCCACACGCGCCCGCTAAATCCCATGCACCCACGTATGTACACTTAACAAATATGAACACGTCGTCAATAACGCGAGCTACCATCCGCACCCCATGGGCCATATAAGACCGGTAAACCTTGGGAAGCACTCAATACGAGTGTACAACCAGTCAGCCACCCTCGGTAACCCGTCAAACCAGCCCACATCACTCGTTCAACAGCCACCCACCCACACGAACGCGTAGGCACACGAGTGCCCTTGTCCGCGGCGAAGCTGATAAGGCGAGCCTTGTGAAAACGAAAGCAAATCAGGAAACTATTGGGACTCGGACGAAACAATAAAGAATCTCTTGGTGTCACCATACGTAATTTGGCTAGACTTGTCAGTGCATGGGAACGACCCCGCTCTTCCACCGCAAGTGTCAAGTTATGACATGGATGCACGAAGGCCGATAAGCATCTAGTAAGTGAAGTAAAATGCTCAGTTCGTCAGTCGTATTCTATTGTTGAAACTACCGTTTCCCAAAGATTCATCTATCCAGCACTCTCAAACCCTCCGTGGGAAAAGGGTGGCCTATCTCTCCGACTTTTCTGGATCAGTCAAACGTCTTGACCTTCTGGTATTTATGGGCGTTAGACTTGTGATTATAAAAGTTGACGAGTCGCAAACTCCTTTCTCCTTGAGCCCCTTCTTGGTGCCGCTATGCTAGGAACTCCTCTCACCACACCGGCCGTGTCTATGCTCACGCGATCTGACATGTTCCCTCTTGGCATCTTATTGATTTTGTTTAGCTGGTCCCTATTCGTACGGTATTCAGGCAAAAAACATCTTCCGTATCCTCCTGGACCCAAGCGTCTCCCAATCGTAGGCAATCTATTCAGCATGCCTTCGTCTCAGGAATGGGACACATACAAGAAGTGGTCAGACGACTTTGGTACGACTTTTGTTGTGAAAGCACCGTCGAGTCCACTAGCAGTCTCTCAACTTGAACCGCATCTCTGTCAGGTTCTGACATCATACATACCGATGTGATGGGGTCACATGTATTTATCCTCAATTCAACCAAAGCTGCCCAAGATCTACTCGAAAAGCGTTCAACGATTTACTCAGATAGGTATGGCTTAAACTCCGATCCCTTGATAGGACGACTTGTCTCTACTTTATGCTGATTCATCACACTATTTAGACCTCTTATGGCCGCCTTGCGGGATCTGTATGTCTATGATCGTCTTCATTGCTGGTATTCTGACACGTCCATCAAGACTCCACATGGACTTCAACATCGGCTTCCTACCATATGGGCCTACTTGGCGTCACATGCGTCGTGAATTCCACATCAACTTTCTTCCCACACAACTGGATACATTTAGACCCTTTGAGCAACGGGCGGTACACCGCCTTCTTCGGAATTTGCTGGCTTCCCCGAATAATTTCTCAAAGCATTTCAGGCAGTGAGTGGCCGCTTCCATTATGCAGCGAGGTTTAGAAGATTGACCGCCAGATATAGTATGGCCGGACAAATCATACTGTCATTCACTTATGGGATTGATGTGCTTCCTGAAGGAGACCCTTATGTAGAGGGTGCGGAAAAGGTTTTACGTGCTTTGCAACTCGGGTCAATTCATGAAGCCACGATTTTTGACAAGATCCCTTGGTGTAATACTTTACCCTCACCTTCGCTTATCTATTAAACAAAATACTAATTTTGAATTACGCAGTAATCCATATGCCGAGTTGGTTCCCGGGAGCGGGCTTCAAACGTTGTGCACGCAAGTGGTGTCCCATCGTCGACAATGCTATACAATCTGCATTCGACAAGGTGAAGGGCGAACTTGTAAGTTCTCCGATCTCCAGGTGTCTCGCGTCAGCTCATGCCGCCTACGGAATGTATGATTCATTGACTCTGCTTAGGCTCTAGGAAATGCGGCTCCATCGGTTGCTGCGAATATGATATCAAAACTTAATGAGAACTCGACAGAACTTGACGTGTATGCTGCGAAGAGCGTCCCAGGGTCGATGTACATTGGAGGCGCCGACACCGTGAGTGACGTGCCTCAAAGGTGAGGACTACGTAGTTTATCAAGCTCTCTCATAGATTGTCGCCGGCCTGGAGACATTCACCCTAGCAATGACGTTGTATCCTGAAGTCCAGCGGAAAGCACAAGCCGAGATCGATCGCGTAGTTGGAAATTCACGCCTTCCGGATCACTCTGACCAAGATGAGCTTCCATACGTCGATGCGGTGCTCAAGGAGATCCTGCGCTGGCACCCTGTTACCCCGCTCGGTGATGTCCCTTGTTTCCATGGGTCCACAATACTAACTGAACGAGATTGCACAGGTGTTTCGCATGGGGTCACGAAGGACGATGTTTATGAAGGCTATCACATTCCTGCAGGTTCGATAATAATACCAAATGTCTGGTATGACATATGCATCATCTGCCTCGTTGTGTCAATTGATGTTTCTCAAGGGGAATGCTACACAATCCTAACATCTTCACCGAGCCCGATCGGTTCAATCCAGACCGTTGGCTTTCTCCGACAGCGCCTACCTTCCCAACCCAAGGGTTTGGATTCGGGGCGCGGCAGTGTCCGGGTCGTTTCTTCGCCCGCAAAACCTTGTGGGCGTCTATCGCTGGAATATTGGCTACGTTCGAGATCGCGCCTACGGAGGACGGTCCTCCGGAGGAGATATACCTTTCTGGGATAATAGCGTGCGTAGTTTAATCATAGAATCGCGGAATGGACCATGGGCTGACTAAATCGGTGACTGGTAGCTACCCGAAGCCGTTCCGGTGTCATATCCGGCCACGCTCTGAGATGGCGGTTTCGTTAGTACAGAACACCGAATGTGAAGAATAAGCTGATGACTCGTTTCTTGGCTATAGTCTGTAGGCGATGTTCACGTTTACTAGGCTCTACAATATACGATTTGTGGCTGTGGGTTCAGATTCAGGTGAGAAGCGGGAGAGACACGCCCCCCCATTTTGGCCAGTAACTTAAAGTCAACAAAGGCACGTGATGGCGGGTGCCACGAACCACTCGGAGGAAGCTCACAGTATTCGTTCTTGGCGCCTGGAAGCGAGTCGATTCTATGGTAAGCAGTGACTGTGAGGTGCATAATATGATTCGGTGCTGTGCTATGTACATGTGTGGTTGCTAGGTTCAGGGACAACGCATGGTGCGAAGCGCAGTCGCCCGTCGGGCGAAGCCTCAGGCCTCAGGCCTCAGCACCTCAGCTGTGAGTCCAGCAGCCGGAGAGGTGAGCTGCGGATCCCGGGTGTGGAAAGAGTTCGAAAGACACTTCGAGCGCCACCTTGGAGGCCTGTGCTGGAAGGAGTTTGAGCTTGCCTGATGTGCATCTATTTTGGCTTGTGTCAGTGTCAGTCAGGTTGTACGCGCCGATGCCGGCACTGTGTTGCGAGGAAGAGCCCGAGAGGCCAGGCCGGCCAGGTCCCGAAGGGGGAACGATCGGCGTTAACTTGGAAGTAAAGGAGCACCGTGGCCAATCAAAAAATAATGGAAAGCAAGGCTAATGTTGCCAGTAAAATGATCCTGCGAGACGCGGGGACCAATATTAATGGGTTGGGCACGTCTGGTTTCAGTCCGATCGACGAGCGAGGCTTACTGTAAATGTTTTTTAACGGACCGCTGTAAAGTGCGTTGTGGCTGGTGGCTACGCGTGAAAGCGCCCATTATATCACGATCACGTGCTCCTTTGTTTCTTTTTCCTTCTTTCTCGTTGTCCTTAGTTATCGTCCAATGCTTTACATCAAGATACTTTCTTTGCTTATACTCTCGCTATTCAATCACCATCACTGGCACCTCCGAGGTCGCCGTTACTACTACCACCGACAAGAATCAGACATCCTTTTTTCCCCCTTTATCGTGTGCGTTCCGTTTGATCGTTTTCTGTTTGGCACTCCGTTTGTGTCGGTCGATACGGCGCATCTGCCGCCCTCATTCGTTTCCTATCTTATCTCTCCCCCTTTCCTTTGGACGACCCTTTCAATCTCGCAGCTCGCAGCACTCAACTCAACTCACGACCCGCCGGGCCGACGGATCCGTTAGGGAGGACCTCGACCTCAGTCAGTCACAGTCACGCTGGGAAATCCGCCGAAAAACTCGACACAATTTTTCATATCCCGTAGATTCTTTGATGTAGAGGAACGACAATGAAGAATTTTTACCGAAGGCATTTACGTGCTCACATTTTGTATTGTTCCAGTTATCCGGGCCCTTCACCCTTCAGTTAGCCAAAGCCAAAGGTTGCTTCGCTGCGCTCGCAACTAGCTGGGCATAGAATCGTATCATATGCGTTGTATTGGCGGATTCGGATGGTAGGAATGACCAGGGATGAGTGGCACGTCACTGACACCTGGTCGTGGCCAAAGAACGGGATTGAGATTTGTTACAAATGGAGGGTGCAGATGATGGATGCGGCACATGGTGTATGCAAATCGGTCATGGGAGCAGTGCGCGATAATCGGGAATACTCAGGTATGTTTCGCAGCGCCACGGTCCCGAAGGTCCTGAAGGTAAACAGGCTCGACTTCATCCAAAGACATCTGTGGTCGGAGAAAACCAAATCAGGAAACGCTACGTGCCCTACGTGCCCAACAGTACGTACGTGATTTCAGGTTGGCGGTTGGCGGAAGCCGCGGCCGCGGAACGAACACGGCACCCCTCTCGAGTTGTTATGACATGAATGCTGGACACTCGGATGCAGCACCCGCCTCTGGCTCATGGCTCAGTGAAGTAAAATTCTCAGCTCGTCGGTCGCATTCGATGTCATGATCAGTGTTCAAATACTTTTGTTGAAGCTACCATTTTTCTTGAAGATGCATCTATCCTCAAACTCCGGACCAGGGTGGCCTATACAATATATACAATACCCCGACTCTCCTCCAAACAAAACATGACAAGCCCCTGCCCCCTGACTTTCTGACCTAAAATTTTTAAGCGTTAGACTCGCAAACTCCTCTCACTAATCCCTATAAAGTGCCGCTGTTGCCAGCAAACCCTTCCCCACACTGGCCATGTCCATCCTCACTCGATCTGACGCGTTTCCTCTCGGCATCTTAACGATTCTGTTTAGCTTGTCGCTATTCGTATGGCATTTAGGAAAGAAACGTCTTCCGTATCCTCCTGGACCCAAGCGTCTCCCAATCGTAGGCAATCTATTCAGCATGCCTTCGTCTCAGGAATGGGACACATACAAGAAGTGGTCAGACGAGTTTGGTATGACTTTGTTGTGCAAGCGCTGTCGAGTCCGCTGGCACTTTCTCTTAACTTGAACTGAACTGCATCTCTGTCAGGTTCTGACATCATACATACCGATGTGATGGGGTCACATATAGTTATCCTCAATTCGATCAAAGCTTCTCAAGATCTACTCGAAAAGCGTTCAACGATTTATTCAGATAGGTATGGCTTAATTTCTGATCCCTTGATAGGACGGCTAATCCAATACGCTCTTTAGACCTGTTATGGCCGCCTTTCGGGATCTGTATGTCTATGATCGTCTTCATTGCTGGTATTCTGACACATCCATCAAGACTCCACATGGACTTCAACATCGGCTTCCTACCATATGGGCCTACTTGGCGTCACATGCGTCGTGAATTCCACATCAACTTTCTTCCCACACAACTGGAGTCATTCAGACCTTTTGAGCTACGGGCGGTACACCGCCTCCTTCGCAATTTTCGAGCTTCCCCGAATAATTTTTCAAAGCATTTCAGGCAGTGAGTGGCCGCTTCCGTTATGCAGTGAGGTTCAGAAGATTGACCGCCAGATATAGTATGGCCGGACAAATCATACTGTCATTCACTTATGGGATTGATGTGCTTCCTGAAGGAGACCCTTACGTAGAGGGTGCGGAAAAGGTTTTACGTGCTGTGCAACTCGGGTCGACTCATGAAGCCACGATTTTTGACACGATCACTTGGTGTAATACTTTACCATCACCTTCCCTTATCTATTGAACTAAATATTAACCGGTGAATTATGCAGTAATCCATATGCCGAGTTGGTTTCCGGGAGCGGGCTTCAAACGGTGTGCACGCAAGTGGTGCCCCATCGTCGACGCTGCTATACAATCGACATTCGACAAAGTGAGAGGCGAACTTGTAAGTTCTCCGATCTCCAGGTGTCTCGTGTCACTTCGTGCCACCTACTGAATGTATGATTCATTGACTCTGCTTAGGCTCTAGGAAATGCGGCTCCATCGGTTGCTGCGAATATGATATCAAAACTTAATGAGAACTCGACAGAACTTGACGTGTATGCCGCAAAGAGCGTCCCAGGGTCGATGTACATTGGAGGCGCCGACACCGTGAGTGAAGTTTTTCAAGGTGAGGACTATGTAGTTTATCAAGCTCTCTCATAGATTGTCGCTGGCCTGGAGACATTCATCCTTGCAATGGTGTTGCATCCTGAAGTCCAGCGGAAAGCGCAAGCGGAGATCGATCGCGTAGTTGGAAATTCACGCCTTCCGGATCACTCTGACCAAGATGAGCTTCCATACGTCGATGCGGTGCTCAAGGAGATCCTGCGCTGGCACCCTGTTACCCCGCTCGGTGAGGTCCCTTCTTGTTTCCATGCGTTCACAACACCAACTGAACAAAATTGCACAGGAGTTTCGCATGGGGTGACGAAGAACGATGTTTACGAAGGTTATCACATTCCTGCAGGTTCGATAGTAATACCAAATGTCTGGTATGACATATGCATGATGTGACTCGTCGTGTCAACTGATGTTTCTCAGGGGAATGCTACGGGATCCTAACATCTTCACCGAGCCCGATCGGTTCAATCCAGACCGTTGGCTCTCTCCGACAGCGCCTGCCTTCCCAATCCAAGCTTTTGGATTCGGGGCGCGGCAGTGTCCCGGTCGTTTCTTCGCGCGCAGGTGCATGTGGGCGACTATAGTAGGAGTATTGGCTACTTTCGAGATCGTGCCCACGAAGGATGGTCCTCCAGAGGAGAAATATCTCACTGGGATAATATCGTGCGTAGTTTAATTATAGAAGGATCAAGAGCTGACTAAAACTGTTCGTGATTTTAGCTACCCGAAGCCGTTCCGGTGTGATATCCGGCCACGCTCTGAGATGGCAGCTTCGTTAATACAGAACACCGAGTGTGAAGAATAAGTTGATGGCTCGTTTCTCGGCTATAGTCTATAGGCAATGTTTAGCATTTATTCGGCTCTACAATATCCGAAAACAACCCATGTGGTGGTTACGGTTCAACATTGATATGAAAGATGCTACAGTATATCTAACGAATACCGTGAGTTATGACCCCAAGTACTAGCCAGTGAATGTGTCCGAAAATCATCCACGCACGCTTAAAAAACAGCCACTCGAGCACCAAATAACACACTGCCAGCCGTTGTAACGAGTGTGGTAAGCAAGATATGTCATGATCATGGCGTAAGCTCTGCTTGTACGCGGTAGAACCGGCTTCCGTAGTCCGAGTTTGGGGCGTCCGCCATCACGTGTCTTCATAGCTTCATGGCAAATGGTGCCGCGTCTCCCCAACGCATCCACACGCGCCTGCCAAATCCCATGCACCCACGTATATGCACTTAACGAATATGAACATGTCACCAGCAACGCGAGCTACCATTCGTACCCCTTGGAAACCCGTCAATCAACCCACATCACTCGTTCAACAGCCACTCACACGAACGCGTAGACACACGAGTGCCCTTCTCCGCGACGAAGCTGATAAGGCGAGCCTTGCGAAAGCAAATCAGGAAACAGTTGGGACTCGGAGGAATCCAAGAAGGAATCACTTCGTGCGCCATACGTAATTTGGCTGGACTCATCGCCGATGCATGGAACGACCCCTCTCTTCCACCGCAAGTGCCAAGTTATGAGGTGAACGCACGAAGGCCGATAAACATCCAGTAAGTGAAGCAAACTGCTCAGTTCGTCAGTCGTATTCTATGCCAGTCTTTTGTTGAAACTATCGTTTCCCAAGGATTCATCTATCCAGCATTCTCAAACTCTCCCTGGGAAAAGGGTGGCCTATCTCTCCGACTTTTCTCATGGATCACGTCAAACGTCTGGACCTTCTGGTATTTATGGGCGTCAGACTTGTGATTATAAAAGTTGACGAATCACAGACTCCTTTTCCCTCGAACCCCTTCTTGGTGCCACTGTGCTAGTAATTCCCCTCACCATACCGGCCATGTCTATTATGCTCACACGATCTGACGTATTTCCTCTTGGCATCTTATTGATTTTGTTTAGCTGGTCCCTATTCGTACTGTATTCGGGCAAGAAACGTCTTCCGTATCCTCCTGGACCCAAGCGTCTCTCAATCGTAGGCAATCTATTCGGTATGCCTTCGTCTCAGGAATGGGTTACATACAAGAAATGGTCGGACGACTTTGGTATGACTTTGTTGTGCAAGCACCGTCGAGTCCACTTGCACCTGTCTCTCAACTTGAACCGCATCTGTTAGGTTCTGACATCATACATACCGATGTGATGGGGTCACATGTATTTATCCTCAATTCAACCAAAGCTGCCCAAGATCTACTCGAAAAGCGTACAACGATTTATTCAGATAGGTATGGCTTAATTTCCGATCCCTTGATAGGACGGCTAATTCAACACGCTCTTTAGACCTGTTATGGCCGCCTTTCGGGATCTGTATGTCTATGATCGTCTTCATTGCTGGTATTCTGACACATCCATCAAGACTCCACATGGACTTCAACATCGGCTTCCTACCATATGGGCCTACTTGGCGTCACATGCGCCGAGAATTCCACATCAACTTTCTTCCCACCGAACTGGAGGCATTCAGACCTCTTGAGAAACGGGCGGTGCACCGCCTCCTTCGCAATCTTTTAGCTTCCCCGAATAATTTCTCAAATCATCTCAGGCAGTAAGTGGCCACTTCCGTTATGCAGTGAGGGTTAGAAGGTTGACCGCCGGAGATAGTATGGCCGGACAACTCATCTTGTCAGTCGCATATGGGATTGATGTGCTTCCTGAAGGAGACCCTTATGTAGAGGGTGCGGAAAAGGTTTTACGTGCTTTGCAACTCGGATCGACTCAGGGAGCCGTAATTTTTGACATGATCACTTGGTGTAAAATTTTACTCTTGCCTTCCCTTATCTAATATTAACCAGTAAAACTACGCAGTAATTCATATGCCGAGTTGGTTTCCGGGAGCGGGCTTCAAACGTTGTGCACGCAAATGGTGTCCCATCGTCGACAATGCTATACAATCTGCATTCGACAAGGTGAAGGACGAACTTGTAAGTTCTTCGATCCCCAGGTATCTCGCGTCAGCTCCTGCCGCCTACTGAATGTATGGTCCATAATTTTGCTTAGGATCTAGGAAATGCGGCTCCATCGGTTGCTGCGAATATGATATCAAAACTTAACGAGAACTCGACCGAACTTGACGTGTTTGCCGCAAAGAGCGTCCCAGGGTCGATGTACATCGCCGGAACCGACACTGTGAGTGAAGTGCTTCAAGGCGAGGACTACGTAGTTTATCAAGCGCTCTCATAGATTGTCTCTGGCCTGGAGACGTTCATCCTAGCAATGACGTTGCATCCTGAAGTTCAGCGCAAAGCACAAGCGGAGATCGATCGCGTAGTTGGAAATTCACGCCTTCCAGATCACTCTGACCAAGATGAGCTTCCATACGTCGATGCGGTGCTTAAGGAGATCCTGCGCTGGCACCCTGTTACCCCGCTCGGTATGTCCCTTGTCTCCATGCGCCCGTAACGCGAACTGAACGAGATTGCCTAGGTGTTTCGCACCGGGTCACGAAGAACGACGTCTACGAGGGTTATTACATTCCTGCAGGTTCGATATTAATACCAAATGTCTGGTATGACCCCTTCCCTGTGACGCGTCGTGTCAGCTGATGGTTTCTCAGGGGAATGCTACACGATCCTAACATCTTCACCGAGCCCGATCGGTTCAATCCAGAACGTTGGTTCTCTCCGACAGCGCCTGCCTTCCCAATCCAAGCGTTCGGATTCGGGGCACGGCTGTGTCCTGGTCGTTTCTTTGCCCGCAAAAACATGTGGGCGTCTATCGCTGGAATATTGGCCGCGTTCGAGATCGTGCCTACGGAGGATGGTTTTCCAGAGGAGATATATCTCTCTGGGATAATATCGTGCGTAGTTTTAGAATCGCGGAATGGACCAAGGGCTGACTAAATCGGTGACTGGTAGCTACCCGAAGCCGTTCCGGTGTGATATCCGGCCACGCTCTGAGATGGCGGTTTCGTTAGTACAGAACACCGAATGTGAAGAATAAGTTGATGGCTCGTTTATTGGCTATAGTCTGCAGGCGATGTTTTGCATTTACTAGGCTCTACAATATCCGTTCTGTGGCTGTGGGTTCTGGTGAGAAGTGAGATCGTGAGACGCGGCCATTACCAGTAAAGTCAACAAAGACACTACTGATGGCGAGCGCCCCGAAAAACTCAGAGGAAGCCGGTTCTCAGGCTGTTCTCACAGTATTCGTTCTTGCCGCCTGGAAGCGAGCCGAT
The DNA here is from genome assembly GCA_003313715.1 of Russula abietina. Lineage (NCBI taxonomy): Eukaryota > Fungi > Basidiomycota > Agaricomycetes > Russulales > Russulaceae > Russula > Russula abietina. Next base: position 20,896 of record QLOU01000743.1, read on the forward strand.
TCTAGGGCAAGCAGTGAGGCGTGAGGTGCATAATATGATTCGGTGCAGTGCTATGTACATGTGTGGTTCAGTTGTTAGGTGCAGCGGCACGGCACGGCGCCGCGGTGAAGCGCCGTCAGGCGAAACCTTAGCTGTGGGTCCAGCCGGAGAGGTGAGCTGCGGATCCCGAGTGTGGGAGGAGTTCAAACGAAGCTTTCGAGTGCACCTCGGAGGCCCGTGTTGGAAGGAGTTTGAGCTTGCCTGATGGATCTATCGTGGGCCGGTGTTAGTGGGCTGATAGCGACGAAATTTGGATCTGCTTTCACTCTTTGAGATGCGGCCTATTTTGGCTTGTGTCAGGTGTCGGGTGTACGCGCCAATGCCGGTATTATGTTGCGAGAAAGGGCCCGAGGCTAGGCCCTGAAGAGGGAACGATCGGTGTTACAGTAGTAAGGGAGACCGTGGCCAATCAAAAAATAACGGGAAGCCGGCAGGGCTGTTCATGTCTGGTCAGTTTCAGTCGACGGGCGCTATCTGTAATGCGATTTATATGTCACGAGTGACATGTTTTGCGTTCTCAAGGTTGAAATGTTGAAGGCGCAGTTACTGTAGACGGGGCTCATTAGTCATTGGTGTCAGTTTGTTGGAGATCTTGTTGGAGTTCAAGGGACTCAGGAAAATGTCAAAAAAACTTATGGGGCTTATAACTGGCTTATTAAGGCTTAACATGACTTAAATTATGTCAACATGGCTTAAAAATCCTGTTAAGCCAAATTAAGCCACGTTAATCCCTGATAAGTCCATTAAGTTTTTTTTGCCGTTTTCCTGATGCGCCCAGGACCCACAAGAGCTAGCTCGCGGAAGACGGAATGACTGGCACGGCACACGAGTGAAATTCTGACGGCCAGCAGTTTCCCCGAGTGGATGTCCGATAATTCCTAGGCAGGAAGTGTTGCTGTGCATAGAATCATATGCGTTGTATTGGCGGATTCCGAGTCGGATGGTAGGAATAACCAGTCGTGCCAAAGAATGGGGTTTAGATTTGCTTACGAATGGAGGGTGCAGCCAGATGGATGCGGCACGTGGTGTATGCAAATCAGTCATGGGAGCAGTGCGTGATCGGGAATACCGACTAAGGTATGCTTCGCAGCGCAGCGGCCGCGGTCCTGAAGGTCCTGAAGGTATAAGTCTCGACTTCATCTGATGGTCGGAGAACCGGCGATTACTAGGAAATCAAGAAACGCTACGTGCCCAACAGTACGTACGTGATTTCAGCGGAAGCCGCGGAACGAACTGAACACCCCTCTCGAGTTATGCACGACTTGGATGCAGCACCCGCCTCTGGCTCAGTGAAGTAAAATTCCCAGCTCGTCTGTCGCATTCGATGTCATGATCAGTGTTCAAAGGATACTTTGTTGAAACTACCATTTTTCTTGAAGATGCACCTATCCTCAAACTCCGCCGGACCATGGCCTATACAATATCCCGACTTCTCTCTCCAAACATGACAAGCCTCTGACCTTCTGACCTTCAATTTATGAGCGTTAGACTTGTGATTGCAAACTCCTCTCCCTATAAAGTCCCACTGTGCCAGTATACCCTCCCCCACACTGGCCATGTTCATCCTCACTCGATCTTACGAGTTTCCTCTCGGCATCTTAACGATTCTGTTTAGCTTGTCGCTATTCGTATGGTATTCAGGCAAGAAACGTCTTCCGTATCCTCCTGGGCCCAAGCGTCTCCCAATCGTAGGCAATCTATTTGGTATGCCTTCGTCTCAAGAATGGGTCACATACAAGAAGTGGTCGGACGACTTTGGTATGGCTTTTGTTGTGCAAGCACCGTCGAGTCCGCTGGCACTTTCTCTCAACTTGAACTGAACTGCATCTCTGTCAGGTTCTGACATCATACATACCGATGTGATGGGGTCACATATAGTTATCCTCAATTCAATCAAAGCTGCCCAAGATCTACTCGAAAAGCGTTCTATGATTTATTCAGATAGGTATGGCTCAATCTCCGGTCCCTTGATAGGACGGTTCGTCTTTACCGTATACTGATTTAATACGCTCTTTAGACCTCTTATGGCCGCCTTGCGGGATCTGTATGTCTATGATCGTCTTCATTGCTGGTGTTCTGACATATCCATCAAGACTCCACATGGACTTCAACATCGGCTTCCTACCATATGGGCCTACTTGGCGTCACATGCGCCGTGAATTCCACATCAACTTTCTTCCCACCGAACTGGACACATTTAGACCCCTTGAGCAACGAGCGGTACACCGCCTCCTTCGAAATTTTCTAGCTTCTCCAAATGATTTCTCAAAGCATTTCAGGCAGTGAGTAGCCGCTTCCGTTATTCGGTGAGGTTTAAAAGGTTGACCGCCCGAGATAGTATGGCCGGACAAGTCATCCTGTCATTCACTTATGGGATTGATGTGCTTCCTGAAGGAGACCCTTACGTAGAGGACGCGGAAAACGTTTTACATGCTGTGCAACTCGGGTCGATTCATGAAGCTACGATTTTTGACAAGATCCCTTGGCGTAATACTTTACCATCGCCTTCCCTTATCTATTGAACGAAATATTAACCGGTGAATTATGCAGTAATCCATATGCCGAGTTGGTTCCCGGGAGCGGGCTTCAAACGGTGTGCGCGCAAGTGGAGCCCCATCGTCGACAATGCTATACAATCGACATTCGACAAGGTGAAGGACGAACTTGTAAGTTCTCCTATCTCTAGGTGTCTCGCGTCAGCTCCTGCCGCCTACTGAATGTATGACTCGTTAACTTTGCTTAGGCTCTAGGAAATGCGGCTCCATCGGTTGCTGCGAATATGATATCAAAACTTAATGAGCACTCGATCGAACTTGACGTGTATGCCGCGAAGAGCGTCCCAGGGTCGATGTACATTGGAGGCACCGACACCGTGAGTGAAGTGCTTCAAGGCGAGGACTACGTAGTTTATCAAGCTCTCTCGCAGATTGTCTCTGGCCTGGAGACGTTCATCCTAGCAATGACGTTGTATCCTGAAGTCCAGCGCAAAGCGCAAGCCGAGATCGACCGTATCGTTGGAGATTCACGTCTTCCGGATCACTCTGACCAAGATGAGCTTCCATACGTCGAAGCCGTGCTTAAGGAGGTTCTGCGCTGGCACCCTGTTGCCCCGCTCGGTGATGTCCCTTGTTGTCTCCATGCGTCCACAACGCCAACTGAACGAGACTGCATAGGTGTTTCGCACCGCGTCACGACGAGCGATGTCTACGAGGGTTATCACATTCCTGCAGGTTCGATAATAATACCAAATGTCTGGTATGACCCCTTCCCTCATACAGTATGCATCATATGCGTCGTCGTGTCAATTGATGTTTCCCAGGGGAATGCTACACGATCCTAACATCTTCACCGAGCCCGATCGGTTCAATCCAGAACGTTGGTTCTCTCCGACAGCGCCTGACTACCCAAACCAGGCATTTGGATTCGGGGCGCGGTACTGTCCTGGTCGTTTCTTCGCCCGCAGGAGCCTGTGGGCGACTATAGTAGGAATGTTGGCTACGTTCGAGATTGTGCCTACGGAGGATGGTCTTCCAGAGGAGATATATCTCTCTGGGATAATATCGTGCGTAGTTTTAGAATCGCGGAATGGACCAAGAGCTGACTAAATCGGTGACTGGTAGCTACCCGAAGCCGTTCCGGTGCCATATCCGGCCACGCTCTGAAATGGCGGTTTCGTTAATACAGAACAGCGAATGTGAGGAATGAGCTGATGGGTTGCCTTTGGCTAGGGTTTGTGGATGATGTTTTGTATTTGCGTGGCTGTACAATATCCGATTTGTGGTTCGTGTCGTGTATTCAGATCACTGCGTGCATTGCAGACTATTCAACCTGATAAAAGTTATAGAAAATTTTAATTAAATGTTAAATA
>QLOU01000744.1:0-10720 GCA_003313715.1 Russula abietina
AACACGTTACAGTGCATTGTTCAGAAGGCTTCTAAAAGCATCAATAGAAGTCTATAGAATTGAGTGCTCATGTTATGAATAGTTCAAGTCACTCAAACTCAGACCAAGTCGTATAAGTGGGCCAGAAAATCGGCTAAAGCCTGAACGCCTCACAGAGCGTATCACAAGAGAAGCTTACTTTACCCACAAATACAAGATGGTAGAATATCAGGAGATCGTAATGGAACAGATTGGCAAAACTGCCAGAAGAGTTCAAATTAGAAAGAAACCTGACCTCCCACTAGAAGTTGCGGGACGGGTAATCAAATGGATGAAACCCCCAATTACTATAAACCATCGAGAACCGCCATCATCCTACCATGCATTGCGCAACGGATATGCTCACCCTGTAGAACTAATCAATAATGAATGGTATTGGTTAGAATGGGACGATACCGATAACTTTTTCGGATATTGGGTGCGATCACAAGATAAAGTAACAGCCGACGAACTCATAGCAGGATTTACGGAAAATGAAACCATCAGAGGCATCCTTGCAGCCGGATGGAAAGGACAATACGCCATTCAAGAATTAGAAACCCCACGAGGCGCTGGACCAAGCTTTACCCAAGTAAGAGAACGAGCAGAATCTGCAAGCACCCAACCACAAGCACAGTCACCAGCCCATGAATGGGAAGATGATGAAGACGTCATGGATAACAATCCAGCCCAAACTGAAGAACTGGCTCAACAGTTTGACCAACCCTACCTAAGAGATATTGCAGAAGAAATCGATCCACCTCAACCGCGAGAACATTATCTGCCAACTACACTCCCATCATCCACAAGTCTCCGACCGGTGGAAATCAATCCTATCCCGATTAAAGCCCGATCAGCAACTGTAGGAGGGAAGGAATCCATCTCCGCCACAGTTGATACGGCACAACTACTTTCAAATGCAGTAAAGGTGGACGGACAGCTCAAAGGAAGAGTTCCTGAAACTTTTAATGGAAACCGAACAACGACCCAGAAGTTCATGAACAGCTTTGACATTTTCTGGATGACAAACGAAGATAACAACGTAATGAAGATTCCATTCAAAAGAAGTACATTCTTTTTAGGACTTCTTAGCAGACCAAAGGTGGACGACTGGGTCCACGATCAAGCATGTCTTCTTAGAGAAAAGACCACTAGGGCAAACAATCCAATGGAAAGGACTGATGAAGGTTTATGGGAAGATCTTAAACAGGCATTTAAAAATGCCTTTGCATACACGGGAGAAATGGAACAAGCAAAGACGGATCTGGCCAAATTAGAAATGGAAGGGGAAGATATTGACAACTATATTGCAAAGTTCGAGAACCTACTTCGCAAGGCTGGTATTCCCCGAAATGAAGTTCGAGTCATGACGGACTTTACCGACGGGCTCAAGAAATGGCTCCACAAGGAAATTCTAAGAGAAGCAGTCTGGCCAACCACTCTCGATGAATGGGAAGAAGCTGCACGAAGACAAGTAAGACGTAGCAATATCTTTAAAGACGCAATGGGAAATAAAGGAAATTTCCATTTGAGTACACGACGTTCCAAATGGCAAGGGATCGCTCAAAGAGCTCTTAAACCCGGGAACAAGAAGAATGACTATGTTCCCATGGAAGTAGATGCCGCTTCAGTCGAAAAGGCAGCATCTACCAAAGATCCCGAGAAGCTCCGTATGCAGAAAGAAGGACGTTGTTTCAAATGTAAGAAACAAGGACATATTAAACGAGATTGCCCAGATTGGAAAGGGAAGTTGCCCGACAAACCGCCGCCTTACAAACCCAAAGCCCGCACTGCAACTATTGAACCAACTAAAGAAGAAGGACCTCAAGATCTTAAAGATCTTGCACAACAAGTTGCGACATTGGGAGAAAAGGAGAAGGAAGACTTGTTTGGGATTCTAATGGAAGAAGAACCGGATTTTTAGAAGCACCCGCGTCTACGGTCGCGGCACGGGTGTTAACCATGTGTCGAGTTGTTTCTGCTAAGCGCAAGGCTCTTACAATACAGTTATTTCTCACTACGACACGAAAGACCGAGACTGCTCTGATCGATAGTGGAGCAACAGAAAATTTCTTAGATCCAAGAACGGTTGTTCGACTACGCCTCCCTACCTCCAAGTTAGAACAACCAAGAATCATCCACAATATTGATGGAACCAGTAATAAAGCAGGACAAATTATCAGAAAAACACGACTTAAGGTTTCCTTTGGACACGCCACTGAAGAATTGGACTTCTTTATCACCAACTTAGGACAAGACAGAGCCGTACTAGGTTTTCCTTTCCTCCACAAGTTTAACCCAGAAATCCAATGGGATACGGGAAAAATCAATCTAGGGAACCAAATACGGATCACCCCGGTACAAATTATGGAACATCAGTGGCGCGTTTGGAAGAATGATGGACAACGCTTCATTAAAGAAGCAGTCAAAAGAGTTACCTTCGCACAACAATGGGCAGCAGCTATCAATAAGGACAAAAACAAACTCCAAGAAGAACAACTACCCTCAAAATATCGAGGTCACCAAAAGGTATTTTCCGAACAAGAAGCAGAACGACTACCTCCCTCCAGAGTTGAAGATATGGCAATTGATTTCAAGGAAGGAGCACCAGAACAGCTTGACTGCCAGGTGTACCAATTGACGAAACAAGAATTGGAGGTACTAGATCAGACCATAAAGAAAGATCTAAAGAAAGGATACATCCGACATGGAACATCATCTTACGTCTCGCCCGTATTCTTTGTTCCAAAGAAAGATGATGACAAAGAGCTACGCATGGTCATTGATTATCGGAAGCTCAACGACCTCACCCGAAAAGATTTTTATCCTCTTCCAAACTTACGGACGGAGTTGGAAAAACTATCCAAACACAAACTGTTCTCAAAGTTTGACATCCGAGCAGGCTACAATAACATCCGAATCAAGCAGGAAGATCAATACAAGGCAGCTTTCAAAACCCCAATAGGGACCTTTATTCCTACAGTAATGACCTTTGGATTTTGCAATGCACCGTCCATTTTTCAAAGAGCAATGAATCGAGATCTAGGACCCCTAAAACAGAAGTATCCGAACAACTTTGCTAATTACATGGACGATGTCGCTATTGGGACAGATGACACCCCTGAAGGAAGAACTCTCCATGAAGAAATCGTCCACGAATTCCTCAAAATTCTGAAAGAACATTCGTACTTCCTTAAGGTATCAAAGTGCGAGTTTGAAAAGGGCAACATTGAGTTCCTAGGTTTTCGAGTTGGAGAAGGAACAGTACGGGTCGACCCCAGTAAAATTGGAGGGATCAGCGACTGGCCAAGAGAACTTCATTCCGTCAAGCAAGTCCGCCAGATTCTTGGAGTCCTCGGGTATCAACGAGCATTCATCAAAGACTACGCTCGACTAGCCAAACCCCTCCATGATCTATTAAAGAAAGATCACAAATTCGAGTGGACTGAAGAGTGCAGAGAAGCCCTAAACGCATTAATCGACAGTATTGCCAAGGACCCCGTATTAGTAGCTCCAAATGAAAATCAACCATTCGAATTAGAAACAGATGCGTCCGCCTATGTGGTGGGAGCAGCACTTTTCCAAAGAGACGACAGAGGAAAAAGACAAGCCCTTGGATATGCATCAAAAACTCTTAATGCAGCAGAAAGAAATTACGATGTTTGGGATTGAGAATTCTTAGGACTTATTTTTGGCCTAACATATTGGAGACATCTGTTATGCGGAACAAAGCAACCTGTTCAAGTCTTTGTGGATCATGCCAACTTATTACATTATCGTCACCCCCAACGGATCAACCGAAGGGTAGCACGGTACATCCTTACATTAGCAGACTATAATATCCACTTGCAACACCGCCCAGGACCACAAAACAGGGCAGACGCATTATCAAGAAGACCGGATTATGATGATGGAAAGGAAGACAACGCAGAAATCACTGCCCTACCCCCATACCTATTTGAAAGCATCCGATCTGCTGCACTTGACAGTCTAATAGAAGAATCCTATGAAACAGAGGCTTCCCTATTTGAGAAAGAAGCTCAAAAACATGGATGGGAACGACAAGAAGGAAAGTGGGTCAAAGGCGGGAAAATGGCAATACGATCTGACGAAATTAAGAACCAAATCTTGAAAGAACATCATGATCACCCTACTGCAGGCCACCCTGGAGCTGCCACAACATATTTTTCAGTTCGGACTAGATATTGGTGGCCTAGACTAAAGGAATGGGTTCAACAATACGTAAAAGGGTGTGGGGTTTGCCAACAGAACAAGGCAAACACTCGACCTTCAAAACCCCCCTTGTTTCCCATTACCCCGAAAGAGAGAGCTCATCCTTTTGAAGTAATAGCAATGGACTGGATAACAAAGTTACCACCCTCAAACGGTTATGACTCGATCCTTACTATTACCGATCATGATTGTTCAAAAGCAGCGCTGTTCTTTCCATGTAAGGAAAGTATGGGAACAGAAGACCTCGCCAAACTTTATTTTAATAAAGTTTTTCCACACTATGGAATTCCCAAAAGAATTATCTCTGATCGAGATCCAAGACTCACTTCGCACTTAGCCAAAGAAATAGCCAAAGAAGCCAACATAGATAGAAATATTAGTACCGCCTACCATCCGCAAACTGACGGACAGTCAGAAAGAACAAACCAGACTCTAGAAACGTTTTTAAGAATATTCTGCAATGAACAACAAAACGACTGGGCCCAATGGCTACCAATGGCTCAGTATGCAATCAACTCTCGACCATCACATACGACAAAGGTCCCACCCTTCGAAGCTCTCATTGGAGTAATTCCAGGGGCCAATGTTACCCCAATCACAGATGGACAACCATTGTCAGAAAGAAGGAAAGAACTACATGACCTTCGAACTAAGGTTTACGAAGCAATCCTTCACAGCCAAATGCTCCTAATTAAAGACACCAATTTCCGACCATACAAGAAAGGAGAAAAGGTGTGGTTAGACGCCACTAACCTCAAAACGACACACCCGACGCACAAACTCCGAGCAAAAAGATACGGGCCCTTTAAAGTTACCATACCCGTCAGTCATGTAGCCTATCAACTGGAACTACCAAAAACATGGAAGATTCACAACGTCTTCCACGCTTCCTATCTATCGCCTTACAAGGAAACTAGAGAACACGGCCCAAATTTCTTGGAACCACCACCCGAAATGGTAGAAGGACAACCCGAATGGGAAGTAGAGGCCATTGTTGGAATGCGTCACTTTGGATGCAAAAGGATCAAGCAATACCGTGTTCACTGGAAAGGATACTCTGATGCCCATGACACTTGGGAGCCAGAGCAGAACATACATGCCCCAGACTTGATTGCTGAATACCATCACAGCCAAAACCTGAGTATAAGAATGGCTGTGATGGAAAATAATACCAATATGCCCTATCCATTTGTTCCTCTGGATCTCGAAACCCCCGGAATAAGAGGCGCTATTTCCCCGCTTCAAAATCTTGTTACACCGACTTCAGTCACCGAAGATAGCATTCCCGTCAGAGAAGTAATCAACGACTTTGTCCTTGAAAGAGCTGCAGAAGCTCTTCTCTTACTAGCCCATCACGAAGTGGTCGAAGAAACACACGAGGGCCGAGAAGAAGGCCAAACGCCAATCGCCCATCCTCCTGTGGGAACCCCGACCCTACACGCTCCAACTGACCACCACCGTTCAACTAGAAACGTCATACGACACAGACCACCTCTGGAACCTCGATTCCGTGACCCACGTGTCACAGAAAACTCGGGAATTGCCCATACCCTCCTCAACAACCCAATTCTAAAAGATATATCTCGTTTGGGTTTTCCTCATTTTCTTATGGACGATCATCGTGGTGGACCGCCTCCGCCTCCATGGTTTAGGCCTATACCATCACCTTTTCACCCGATACTACATGCAGTAGGAAGAGACGGAACTCGCGTAGAACTCCCCTACATTCGCTACACATTACTTGATGAAGAACCAATGATTCTAGGGACTACGGGAGAACCCGGCAATGATGAAGTTTTCGGAGAGATCCTCAAAGCCCTTCCAACGGACAAACCCCCACATACCGAACGTATCAACGATCAACAACTGGAAGAGCTCTATCTCGACTTCCCCTTTAACTGGGCGATCAATATGGGTCTCTTCCGACTGGGAGATGTTGGAGTCTGGGCTGATGTCTATAGGTACCGAATGTCTTATCTCAAACTGAAGGCACTGAAACATGAGAACGACCGCCTGAACCGCCTTGTCGCCCGAGTCCAAGAAGAACAAGAAGGACATGTTAGGGAAATACAACAGTTCTCTAGAGAAACTGCCGAAGTACAGAAGCGGTTGCAGGAGGTGCATGTCATGTCCCGACTCTCTCCGATCTTGACTCGCCTGACTATGGAAGGAGTTATTCCTGATCCATTCTATCCTCAGAGGTTTCCCCGGGAGGAAAGAGCTCCTTCCCCTCCCCCGTTAAATAGACGACCTCCAACACCAATGCCAAGGTACCCAGCACCAGCCTCACCTTCAGACAGCGAAGATATCCCCGAACAACCTCTTCAACCTCGTTCCGCGGGTGAGCCTTACATTCCACGAACGCCTTCAGAACCCAGTCCCGTTACCACGCTCGACCCACGATCCACGATGCAGCCCACACCACCCTGACTTGTCCGCGATTATTCCGCGGGAGCAGGAAGCGGACCTCACCACCGTCCCACACTATTCGACGAGGAGCCCAACCACGGATGGGGCCTGCCTCACGCCCAGCCCACGGCTCCCCAACCCGAGACTCCCCAAGTAGTCACACGATCCGCCGAGCATCACCATTGCTACTGGTGCGGACAAGTGGGACATTGGAATTCGAACTGCACAGTACCCCACGTCCGATGCCGACTCGACCAAATCTGTGTCGTACCCCAAGAGCACCGTTATTTCCTCAATGCCTGCGGTTACGGAGGAAGAACGGTCAAAGGTAACCCTGTACGGCCACAGAGGCGTAACAAGCGTAAGAGGGTCAAGGACCGACACAACAGTCTCACCTACGAGAAGCTCCGGACAGCTCCTCCGTCCATGCCGGACTCTGACGTAGAAGCCACGGTCGACGAGATAGTCGCCTTATCCATAGCTCCCCCCCTAGACAGTTTTCTTTTTAACCCGACCTTTCACATTAGCACGCCCGAGACTTTTGCTCAGCCAACGGATCCCTTCGAACAGGGGTCTTCTCAGACGTCGGCGTCCACTACCGCCTATGACGGGAGAGACAGCAGCTGGGACGACTACCTCGCTTCCTCCTCTCCCGAACAGAACACACTCCCATGGGGGGACCCCACTCCCTGGCGCCCTCTCTCGCCAGACTACGATGAGTCTGAGCTCCCCGGAGCTACATACCACTACGACGACGACCCGACCATTCCCCTTGTTTCAAACACATGCACCGGAGGAGGACTGGCTAGAGACATGGGAGTCTCCGCCTACGATGGGGGCAATGTTACCGGACAGTGAATCCCTAGAAGAAAGGGGGCTGACCGTTTACCAAAGCGCGTTTGCTGGGCAAACGCGACTGTTCTGTTCTCTTTTCGATTCGATTCTCGCTATGTGTCACTGTACTGATTCGTGGACTGATATGGTGACTCGTCGACCATACGCGTTAGATCCAGATCTATTGGATCTCTTGTAACGTCCTCACAAGTCCTTACCATATCAAGTCCGTACTGAACCGTTCTCGCCTCATTGTCCAAGTACGATACCGCCTGCTTTACTATACCGTTACTTCGCTTGGTCCATTACTATACAGAATTGGAAGTGCCTTCGACGACTCGCACCAATACTCTTTCTGCTAAAGGTAGCGATTCCAAGTTCGGATTCAAACTACCTTTAATAGATTAAGTTTGGTTACTATACGTCTCTCAACTGTTCTGCATGACGCCCCACTCCCTACGATAGGAAACATGGACTCTATGGTGGAGACCTGTCCATTACGCAAAAGGGAGTGAGTAGAGGTGTCCACAATATCGCGTTTTTGGCCCTGCGTGGCTTTGCCTGATAGATTTCGAGTATAAAAGACTTGTAATTATCACCAGAGAAGCCCTAAGCTTCTCTTGAATCATATTCTGTGTTTCTCCACGTCTCTGAAGCTTTCTCTATATCAAATTTATCTTTCAAAAACAACCTCTTCACTATCTTCTTTCCCACGGTTACTTCAAGGTAACAAATCTTAAAGATACGAACAACACGTTACAGTGCATTGTTCAGAAGGCTTCTAAAAGCATCAATAGAAGTCTATAGAATTGAGTGCTCGTGTTATGAATAGTTCAAGTCACTCAAACTCAGACCAAGTCGTATAAGTGGGCCAGAAAATCGGCTAAAGCCTGAACGCCTCACAGAGCGTATCATGTATGGTGACGGAAGTGAGGACGAAGGGGCAGATCCATGTGTGATGAAGAGGGGCATTTCAGTGAGAGTGTGAGACCGGGTCCGACTGGGACTTCGGGGTTGCAGTCCACAAGCATCAGGTTGGAAGGTTGGAGGCATGAATGCACACGGTGGCTGGATCTGTGGGGGAGCTGGAGATTGGAGAGGAACGAAGAAGGTCAGCCATCATGTCATCTAGTGGTGTTTGTGGCCTTACTAGGGTCAGGACAATGAGTTGCGCCGAAGGGGAACCCGCTTAGATGTCGACTTGGGAAAATTCCGCTAAGTCCTGTCAACACGTCACGTGTCACGTGTCATGTGTGAGTTGCGTGAGTTGAACTTCATGCGACTTTTCAGTAGCCCCCTCCATCCCCAAATCTCCCTCTGCTTGCACTCTGTCACAATCTGGCCGTATCTTTCCTTTCCTACTCCCAGTTCTGTGATGGCCGTTGGTTTGATAGGCACCATGCCCCACTTAAATGAGGATTCCAACATGTTGCCGACATGGTACGTGTATTCACCACCTCTTTACCCCCTTACCCGCTTTAATTCCACTTACCCATGCAACTGGCTGATCCATCTGAATCTCAACTGTGCAGGAAAATACCGGGCCTTGGGGTGAACATCCCTGCCTGCATGCAGGCTTTTGATAGTCCAGGACTCAACTTCCAAGAAGTTCCTTTTGTTGGGCTAACTCCTCTTGCAACAAGGCTCAATTTCCAAAGGACGTGACGTTTCCCTCTTCCAGTCTTCCTTGGATTTACCCCCATGGAGTAGGCATAAATGTGATGAGTGATTTCGCAAAGTGGTACGCGCGCACGATAAAGAACAAGGTACAATGGTACAGGCGTTGCAAGGCTGATGCTCACTGCAACTTTGGCGACGATTCACTGACCTGGTAAAGCACAAGGAAAGTTGTACGTTCCAGCAGCAATTGCGAATGGTACGTTCACGTCTTCACACCTGGCCAAGTTTATTGTCATGCCTTCCAGCAAGTTCTTCTACTCCCACGCCGCCAAGTATTGGTTTCACCACACGCAATACGGCAGTGTAGCTGACAGGGAAGATATTCATCTCGGCATCGAACGTCTTTTCGCGCAAGAAACTACGTTTGCGGCCTGGGTATGGCTACACGACATCGACAGCCCTACAAGGGAATCCATGCATCAGTAAACCTGCACAAAACTTTTTTGGCCTTGTACAAGCTTGTGCAAGCTTGTACAAGCAAAAAAAGGCGGAAAGTGTCATAAGTGCCAAAGTAACCTAGATTTTTGCTAAAAGTCAATTTTGGGGTATTTTATCCATCAATTGAAAAGTTGAAAAAGTTGAACAAAGCAGCAGAAACTCATTCATTTTAGTGCATTTTTTACATGAGTCAATGTTAACTTTTTCACTTTTCCACTTACTTACTTGCACAAGTTGAAAAGTTGAAAAGTTTTTGTACAATTTACTGATGTGCCCACCGAACGTCCAGAGAAACCTGCCGCCCCACCGATCTACTACGCCATGTTATGCGAGCTCCCAAATATCGTGAGATACCTCGCGGAGAAGTTCCCTGTGCCGAAGCCGCTGATCTTGTTTCAGCAGGGTGAGCTGCACATCAAGGGTGTTATCCTCCTCGTCGACGTGTGGAGCATGCGTCATCCACTCACCGGCAGTGGCATGACCGTTGCCCTCTTGGATGTCGTGCTCCTCACGCCGATGATGCCACTGAGCTCAACCTCACGGACTAGCACACGCTCACGGGGGTTCTTCACCAGTGGCATTGGGCGTGCAATTGACTTGTTGCGTAGTTACGGCGATCGTGTCGCTTTCATCAGGTGATGCACGCGTCGCCCTTTCCCTGCTTGAACTTGTACTTCACTCTGCTCCAGCGGCATCCGAGTCTGTGCTGCTTAGTTTACGATACCTCGTAGCTTGGTTGGCATAGTAGTTATTCTAAAATAATCACTCGTTTATTACCAAATTATCGGACATTATTGAGAAATTATTGGACATTATTGAGTGATAAAATGAAATATTTTATCGTAGGATCGCGAGGTAAGCTAGCGACAATAATATGAATTTAGCATAAATAATTTGTCGCTAGCGCTCGCTAGTGCTCGCTAGTGCTCGCTAGCACAGGGTCGATTTCCCGATGTGACACTGTGTGGGCTGTAACTTATGGGCTGCATCACCTGCATTTGCCCCAGTCAGAAATGGCGATAGGGTGACGAGAGAGCCGTCGAGCGGCAACGAACTGCCCGATGTTTTTCAGAAAAGATCCCGATGGTTCGAGCAGCAATCTTGCGTA
>QLOU01000755.1:5959-30037 GCA_003313715.1 Russula abietina
TCGAGGCCCAAAGCCAGACCGCTGAGGAACCCACTGTAAGTCCTTTTTTTCTGAATTGGCTTGCTAATGTTCTCTCCCACAGCGCGAGTGTCTTTGACCAGTCCAACGAAAGTCCGTTTCGAGTACTCGACACCGTACCAGACAAGGTATCGCCTGTACCAACTGCGCGTCCCACTGAAACCCAGACTCCGTCCCCTACGCCTGCCGGTGACGCCAACACCCCCGATCGCATTACGGACATCTCCAGTACTACGGCCACAGGTCCAACTGCGCGTCCCACTGATACCCAGACTCAATGCCCTACGTCTGCTGGTGATACCACCCCCGATCGCATTACGGACATCATCGATGCTACGGCCACGGGTTCATCAATAGACAGATCAGGCTCTTCTACCACCGACCATCCCCTTCGTCAGTCAACCACTGCAGACGGGAGCATTTCTCCAACAGCGGCGCCCATCACTCCAGTGGCAGGCACCATGACGTCTTCTCCCTCGGATTATAGAGGCGGTCCTAGCGCATCCTCCATGCCTACCACCGCCGATCCAAACAGTGTCCTGGTGCTTCTCCAGAAGAGATATCAACGCACAAACAGGATGCAGCCCAATGAAGTTGGACTGCATACAGCGAGGTATACCCCTTTCTCATATATCAGCGACCATCGCTCATCCTTATCTCAGATATTTCACTGCTATTGATTGGTGTGAATTGCACCCCGAAGGAACCGAAGGGGAGTTCAATATTTGGTGGCGCTCGCTGGAAAAGAAAGGCGACGCATACAAGGCTAGTACTCAATTGCACCAGCACATGTATCTCGCTCACTCTTGAATCTCTAGGAGTATAAGAAGAAAGAGAGCCAGGCAAGCAAGGAAGCTCGTGAAGCCCGCAAGGTGAGTACAAGCACTTGTCTGCGAACAAGTGCATTCACGCGTTCACAAACACCAATACCCTAGGCAAACGGACTTCCACCCAGAAGGGCCCCTCGCAATGTCGATGGCGCTGTTGGAATGACAGCCCTTCGGGGCACGGCCTCTTGTAGTGAACATGGCCTTTTGGTACGCTTTTAGTACCTTATCTTATCTTATCTTGTTTCCAAGTGTGTCGTGTATGTTTTCTCTGATGTAAGATAGCTTAGTACTATGATGTCGTTGATTGGTAAAGTTGACTCCTATTTCTGAACTTTGTTACTGATCCTCTAGTGTAAAATGTACAAGTAGTCTACTGTTTGAATGAGTAAGCGTAATCGGTCCCTTCGCTCTTTACCTCACGCATCCATAATCATACCAGGTTATGGGCCCTGGTGCTGTTTAAAGCCCAGAGTCCACCCATTTTATATTGCGCGCACATATATTCTTTCATTAAAAATGACTGACGACATCTCTACTTATAAACTACACACTGAGAAGCTTGTCGCCGATGGTTCAAACTGGGTGTCCTATCGCGACCACATGATCTGGTCACTTCGACCACAAGGGCTTGATGAACATCTCACTTCGGCGACGATTACTCAGAACTACACCAATGCAGGACCTATTAACAATCGAACGCCAGAGCAACGTTGGACTGCCGATGAAGCCACAACGATGCATATTATCGCGGCGTCGATCCCGAATTCCGTCTTCACCAACATCAAGAGCAAGACCACCGCTATGGAGGTGTGGAATGCTCTGAGGGCGTTGTACGAGGGGCGCACGACGATGGTCCTAGTAAAAACCAGTCAGCAACTCCAAACGACACGATGTAGTGAAGATGATAACGTACGTGAGCACTTCGATAAGCTTGCTAACCTTCGAGAGCAGTTAGCTGCCATGGGCAAGAGCATCCCAGATAGCGAGTACGCCTCGATCTTAATGGGATTGCTGCCCGACACGTATACGGCTATGCTCAGATCCATTGCTGCAGCCGCTGAGTTAAGCGGAGCAGCAGTCTCCTCCGCTATTGTGATCAAGATCGTCACAGACGAATATGATCGACGCACCCTAGGGACAGAGAAGAGCAAAGATGAAGCCTTCGCTGCAGAAGCCCAGAAGAAGAAGAAAGGTCCTAAGCGCGATATCGAATGCGAGAATTGCCATAAGAGAGGACACACTAAAGCTCAATGCTGGGCGAAGGGTGGCGGAAATGAAGGAGGAGGTCCGAAGAGAAAGCCGAAGAAAGACAGTGACAAGAGTAATGTTGCTGCATCGAGCAATCAGTCGCCCGATATAGAGGCCTGGTCCGCTGTCGAAAACGTCGAGGAAATCAGTGCTATTCCTCATGTACCAAGTTTCGCAGCGCAAGAGGCTACAGGAGTTCAGACAGAGTTGTATGATTCAGGAGCGACGCGTCATATGTCTCCATTTCGTGAGCAATTCATGACTTACCAGTCGATCAATGCTCGCCCTATCACTGCAGCCAATAATAAAATCTTCCATGCTATTGGTGTGGGGGATCTGCAAATCGAGGTACCGAACGGCGCGACGTCGAACAAGGTGATCTTGAAGGATACGCTCCATGCACCAGATTTGTGCCTTACTGTCGTATCGGTTGGGCGCATTGTCAAGGCCAGGTTTACTGTGCAATTTGCGGACGATGCTTGTAATATTAAAGCAGGAGACGGTCGTATTATTGGGCGCATACCAGCAGGCGCGAATGGTCTATTCAAAGTCGAGCACGCTTTTGCAGCAGCTGACCAGGCAGCCCCGGATGAATCCGTTGACATTCTCACGCTTCATAGGAGGCTTGGTCACATCTCTGTCGACGCAATCCGCGCTCTCATTCGTGCTGGTTCCATCACCGGCGTTCATGTAATAGACGACTTTCCCCCTTTCATCTGCGATTCCTGTGAATATGCTAAGACGACCCGCAAGCAAATCCGAAAGGAATGTGTTGCACCACCGGCCCAGTCCTTTGGAGACGAGATCCACACCGACGTCTGGGGTCCTTCACCCACTCTCAGTCTTGGAGGACGTCGGTATTATGTTACCTTCACTGACGATCACACCCGCTTCACCAGACTCGAGGTGCTTCGCACCAAAGACGAAACCTTTCAAGCCTACAAGTCCTTCGCAGCTTGGGCTCAAACACAGCACAGCGCGCGTATCAAACGACTACGTTCCGACCGCGGTGGTGAGTTCACCAGTAACGCCTTTACCACTTATCTTCAGGATCAAGGCACTGAACGACGCCTTACCACCGTGGACACGCCTCAGCACAACGGCATCGCCGAGTCGCTCAACCGTCGCCTCATGGAACGCACACGTGCCATTTTGCACCAGGCTGGACTGCCGAAGAACTTATGGGCTGAAGCCATTCGTTTCGCTGTCTGGCTGAAGAACCGTACCTCGACAAAGGCCCTCAGAAGCGTCACGCCTTTCGAGCGTCTCTATGGGCAGAAGCCCAACTTGGCCAGAGTACCGGAGTGGGGACAGCAAGTTTGGGTGCATAACAAGGCAGGTTCGAAGTTGGATGCATGCGGTCTGCAAGCTCGATGGGTAGGCTACGACGCTGATAGCACGCATGCTCATCGCGTCTATTGGCCTGGCAAGAATACAATATCTGTGGAGCGCGATGTTAAGTTTGTTTCGCCCACCGTTACTATTAACGTTTTGCCACCCAGTTATGCGTCTACCATAGCGCCAGCTCAAGCACCGCCTGCTCCACCACCTGCACCAGCGCCTGCACCAGCGCCTGCACCTCTTGCGCCTGCACCAGGATATGCCCTGGCCCAACAGCCTGCGGCCCAAGCCCAGGCACCTGTGCCTCCGCCTCATACATCCAGCGCCCCTGCGCATGTCTTTTATCCTGCACCACCTACATCATCGACGTTACCAGCTCCATCAGCTCCACCACCAACGCCTGTCGTTCATACGCGTGAAGTTGGAGAAGAGGAAGACGAAGTCGAGCAAACCATCACACCGCATCGCATCACAGTGCCTACAGTGCCAGGTACTGGACCTCCCGAGCCAGGACCATCAGAACTACGACGTTCTGGGCGCACTTCACACGTGCCCGGATACTATCGACAACTGGCTCGAGAAGATGAAGACGCTGAGCATCTCGACTTCGTGTTTGTCGCTGAGTATGGTAATTTAATTGCAGATGCAATTAGCGATCTAAACGACGATCCGACATCACTCGCTCAAGCCCAATCGCGCCCTGATTGGCCACGATGGAGAGAAGCGATGGATCGTGAGTTAGAGACGCTGGAGCGAGCGAACACATGGCGCAGGGTACCGCACCCGGAGCACACTAATATTGTGAGCTCCAAATGGGTTTTTCATATTAAGCGCAAGGCCGATGGCAGCATTGACAAGTACAAGGCGCGTCTCGTAGCCCGGGGCTTTACACAGGTATATGGCCTCGATTTCTTCAATACTTATTCGCCAGTCGCCAAGCTTACGAGCATTCGTCTTATTCTCGCAATAGCGGTGCGCTACGACTGGGACATAGAAAGTTTCAACTTCGTAGGCGCGTATCTCAATGGCGAACTCGACGAGAATGAAGAAATCTACATGCAAGCTCCTCCTGGCTACGACGACGACCCTCATACTGTGTGCCGACTCCAGAAATCGCTTTACGGGCTCAAGCAAGCTGGCCGCAAGTGGTATGACACCCTTGTGCGCACCCTTTCCGGTCTGGGTTTCTTTATCACCTATGCCGATCCGGGGGTGTTTTACGCATGCATGGGGCAGAATGTACTAATCTTAGCGGTCCATGTCGACGATTGCATTCTTACAGGGACATCGAGCAGACTTATCGCGCGTTACAAACGCAAGCTCAATGCCTGTCACGCCTTGACAGATTTAGGACCGGTGCACTGGCTTTTAGGAATTAAGGTCACTCGTGATCGTGCTGCACATACTATATCGCTTTCTCAAGCGAGTTTTATCGATACTATCCTGTCTCGTTTTTCTCTGACTGAGGCGAAACCTTACGGTTCTCCGATGGTTCCTGGAGTTGTATACTCCAAGAACGACTCGCCTTCCAGTCCAGACAAAGCTGCACGTATGCAGCGCACTCCATATCGCCAAGCCATCGGAAGCCTCATGTATCTCGCCATCGCCACGCGTCCCGACATCGCTTTCACTGTCTCAATCCTTTCGCGTTTCCTTAACAGTCCTGGAGATGTGCATTGGCAAGCCGTCAAGCGCATCTATAGGTACTTGAAGTTCACGAAGGATATGTCACTAACTTATGGTGGCGATCGACACGATCTTGAAGGGTATACGGACGCGGACGGTGGTACACAAGAGGACCGACAAGCCATTTCTGGCTACGCTTTCCTTATCAATGGCGGTGCAATATCTTGGAGTGCCAAGAGACAAGAACTCGTTACTTTATCGACCGCGGAAGCGGAGTACGTCGCAGCCACGCACGCAGCAAAAGAGGCCTTATGGCTTCACAAGTTATTCGGTGACATTCTCCCCCAACTCCTTCATCCTCCTACGACTCTCCAGTGCGACAACCAGTCTGCAATCAAGCTTGCAACGGCAGACAATTATCACGCGCGTACAAAGCATATTGATCAACATTACCACTTCATATGCGATCTCGACAAGCGGAACGTGATCAAGTTATGCTATTGTCCCACAGAAGACATGCTTGCCGATATGCTGACGAAAGCCCTGCCAAAGTGGAAGGTCGCGGCACAAGCAGCTGCCCTTGGACTCCGTCGCGCTTGCGGGGGTGTGTTGGAATGACAGCCCTTCGGGGCACGGCCTCTTGTAGTGAACATGGCCTTTTGGTATGCTTTTAGTACCTTATCTTATCTTATCTTGTTTCCAAGCGCGTCGTGTATGTTTTCTCTAATGTAAGATAGCTTAGTACTATAATGTTGTTGATTGGTAAAGTTGACTCCTATTTCTGAACTTTGTTACTGATCCTCTAGTGTAAAATGTACAAGTAGTCTACTGTTTGAATGAGTAAGCGTAATCGGTCCCTTCGCTCTTTACCTCGCGCATCCATAATCATACCAGGTGCCGCATAGACGCGTTCTTATTCCTCCCAATGCATCCCTCCCCCAGCCCCTTCCCTCCATTACGTTTACGCATCGCATGTTCAAAAAACGCATCGCGCGTTCAAAATTAAGACGGGGGACATGGACCCGATTCGATTCGATGTGATTAGAAAAGAACTAGATAAGAATAAAACGATACCTCTACATGTAATTCGATACAATTCGATACCATTCGATGAAATAAAATGTATTACGATCACACCATATCAAATGAGATTGAATCAGATAAATGGTTTGATAAGATTATTTAATATTTGTTTAGATTCTTTCTCGCGTGATATGATTCGATTTTAATCTAAGGAAGTTCGGTTTTTCAAACCAGATCAATCCATATCAAACCTTTGACATGGCTTGATCTGGTTCAATTTGCTTCGCGCCACTTTTCGCTGGGGGTCAGCGATAGATTTAGGACGATCAACGCACCAGCTCGCTCGTCAAACGACAAATGACGTTCCACTCATTCTCGTTGCCGACCGTGAGAGTGTGTAGCAACGAGCTCCCCCGGCAACCCAAGCGCAGGGTTTGCCGCGTCGAAGGAGAGGACGAAGCGGGATTACTTGCTGTGTAATCGTGACCAACAGGTGGTGGTTACTTGACTCGGAGGCAAACTTGAGGTACAGAGAGACGCTGGAATGCGGCGTGCATCTCTGCGAGTGTACCTTCGATTAGCTTGGAAGAAGAGCGTGTCGCACGTAAAGACCACACCACCGGCGGACCTAGACTTGGATGTCCGTCACACAGTACTTCACTACTGGCATACACGAAGAGACAGGATAGATATCTGCAACAAAGAAGAGCATATGTCTAATCTGCGAGAACAGTACAAAAAGGTCCTGGACCGAATAATGCCGTATCTCTTCCCTAAGCACCTTTGCCTCATGTCCTCACCGCCTCCGCCTCCGCCTTGCACACGCCATCAAGTCTGTTATGGGCTGATCCAACGCCTCCCGATGAGGATATATCCATCCCCTTTTCAGGACCTCAATACGACCATATATGTCCTTTCGCTCTTCTCATTCCCTTCCTGTCCACCCTCAAACTTGGAACTGCTTTGTTAAATTGTGGCCCAGGAACGATGACGCGTACACATGTACAGAGTATATATTTTGTATCCCTGGCGTGAAGGAGCCCCATCGCTCCTCTTATCACACCAGGTAGGCTCTGTCTGTAGATTGGTCCCACGCTCTCTGACAAATCCAATCATCGCTCCTCTTATCACGCCAGATCGTGATTATAACAGGTTACGGGCTCTGTCTGTGCCAAATTCCCTCCCAAAATTGCTGCTAACCCACAACCATGTCTAACGACAAAATCCACCGCAACGAACTCCCCAAACTCATCGATGACGGTGTGAACAATAACTATGGCGAATGGAAGACTGTCTCCTGGCACAAGCTCAACGAGTGGGACCTCCTTGAGTACATTCACGGCCCAACTTCCACCCCTCCCGAAATCCCACCTCTACGTGAAAGGCTCACTTATCACGGCATCGATGACGACGGAAACTTGGCAACACTCCATGTTCCGGGCAACGCGGATGAGCACAACCAAGCCCTCGCTGATGCTCGGCCCTGGCTTGCAAACGACAAAATCGCACTTTCCCGCATCGTTGCCGCCATTCCCAGCCACCAACTTCACCTCGTCCAAAACGCAAAATACGCCAAAGTGGCCTGGGAAAGCCTACGATCTGTGTACCAGCCTCGCAACTCACTTCGTGCCACCACCGTCAAACGCCAGATCATGTCCTATCGCTGCACCTCAGACATGAACGTTTCCAAATGGCTCAATGACATGCAGAGACTGTACAATACCCTCTGCGACCTTGACCCACTCCGTTTCTCGGATCACGATTTTGCACTCACCATCCTTGATCTTATGCCCCAAGACGACGGGTGTTACCGGACAGTAAGTCACTGGACGAAAGAGCCTTGACCATTTACCAAAGTGCGTTTGCGGGACAGACGCAGCTATTCTGTTCTCTCTTTGATTCTACTCTCGCTCTGTGCAATTGTGTTGACTCATGGACTAATATGGTGACTCGTCGACCATACGCTTTAGACCCAGACCTATTGGGACTTTTAGTGACGAGTCCCGATTAGTATTCGCTCGCCTTCTTGTCCGTTACTATACAGGGTCGTCTCCATTCGTCTCGCTACGTTACAATGCCGTCCTCTTCCCATTTCGTACAACTGTTTTACAATGCTGCGTGCCTCAAGAAGCCCAAGTTACCGCCTGCTACTTTACAAGACCATTGTCTCGTTGATCCGTTACTATACATGTCTGGGAGTTTCATTACGACTCGTACCAATGCTATTCCTTACTAAAGATAGCGATTCCAAGTTCGGATTCAAACCATCTCTAGTAGGTCTAGTTTGGTTACTATACGCTTCTAAAACTGTTCTGCATGACATCCCACTCCCTACGATAGGAAGTATGGGCTTTATGGTGCAGACCTGTCCAAAACGCGAAAGGGAGTGAGTAGAGATGTCCACAATATCGCGTTTTTGGCCCTATATGGCTTTGCCTGATAGATTCCGTTCGTTTCGAGTATAAATAGACCTGTAATCACTACCAAAGAAGCCCTAAGCTTCTCTTGAATTATATTCTGTGCTTCTTAAACATCTTCCTGTCTTCTCAACGTCCTCAAACCCTCTTCTATATCTAAACAAGTCTCAATCTTTCCCACGCTTAGTAATAAAGCGGTACTTAACAAGAAACTAAAAGAACACGTTTATTGCGTCTCCTGGAAGGCTTCTCAAAGCAGCAATCGAAGTCTATAGAATTGAGTGCCCGTGTTACGGTCAAACCAAGTCACTCAACAAACAACCAGTCTTGTACAAGTCGAACACAAATCGGCTAACGCCTGAACACCTCACAGAGCGTATCAACGGGTGGCGAGACTTTGTGTCTAGCTTGCGTGCAAAGGCACGAGACTCGGATGAGCGGAACCTCCCTATCGACTCCATCACTTACACCACCGCCATACGTGACGAATACTGGCATAAGAGCAATGACGAGAACAGCTCTTCCTCCAACATCTTTTCTGCCCGTTTCGACGCCCAGAACCTACCCAACAGTCGTAAACGCGTGCGCACCGCTGATCTTGTGGCCAGCTCCATGTCCACTGACGCCCCTGCCAAACGTACTCAACGCATTAATCCGGCTCGCGCAAACCTGCACTGTGCCAATCCACACTGCAAGTCACCGACTGGGCACGACACCTCCGAGTGCATTGCTTACACCGGCGCCAAACAAGGCCAATATGGCAATTGGTGGAGAGGACCGTGGAACATCCATCTCCCCGAATCCACCCGCACCAAAGATAACAACATACCTCCCAAAACCCACCCCGCGTACACATGTTACGTTGTGCCACGTGTAAACAACTCCCATCTCTCTCAGAACTCTGTGGACCGCTCCACCACTACCCACATACATTCTGATGACAACCCTTCCCATGCCAATTCCGTGCTTACTGCCGATGCTACATTCCATGCTTGGAGCACCCAAGTTGAAGATGGGGTGGCACTCGCCAGCCTGCCCATCCTAGATCCCTCTGTGCCACGGGACAACTCATGCCATCACGACTCCGGCGCCAACCGCCACGTCTTCCATGACAGAGTGGCCTTCGAGTTTTACGAAACGATTCCACCCCTCGCTGTCAAAGGCTTTGGGCATAATCTATCAACTGTCGCCATTGGACGAGGCACTGTACGGCTTGAAGGATACCACAATAACGAGACATGTTCAATCCTCCTCAACAACGTCCTTCACATCCCCGCCGCCCACACCAACTTAATCAGCGGCGTCCAACTGGACAACGCCGGTGTTGTTACCACAATCGCCAACAACTCCATTTTCCTCAGTTCAAACAACAAGATCATTATCAGTGGCACTGTCGTCAATGATATGTACCGTCTAAACCTCAAAATAACCCCACCACCCCAGACCTTGGCTTCGCGTATCGCACCCCTTCCCCTTGCCTCTCGCATAAGTCTCTCTGACTCCCCTTCGGGTTTTTACACCGCCTCGTGGGGCACATAGGCGTAAAAGGCCTCCGTATTGCCGTTGATGGCACACACGATGATAATTCGAATCATCTTTCTTGCGAAGTATGCGCCAGAGCAAATATTCCACGCTCGCCCTTTCCCAAAAGATCCTTGACCCGCGCCACGCGCCTTCTTGAATGCATCCACTGTGACATCTGCGGTCCCCTACCCCCTTTGTATGGGAACTTCTCATACTACATCTTGTTCATCGACTGCTACTCTCGCTTTATTTCACTGTTCCTTATGAAAACCCGCAATGAGGCACTCTCCCTTTTCGTCCAATTCCAGACAGCCGCTGAGAATTTTTGCAAGCAGCGGATCTCCATACTTCGTGTTGACAACGCACCAGAGCTGGTCCATGGCCAGATGGAGACCTACTGCAAATCCCACGGCATCTCGTACGAAAAAACCGTACCTGATTCTCCTCCCCAAAACGGTGTCGCTGAACGAACCAACCGCACAATCTGCAGCATGGCACGCGCCATGCTAATTGACGCAAACATGCATGACTACTTTTGGCCTTTTGCTGTGCTTACAGCCGCGCATATAAAACAGCGTGTTCCCCATGCTTCACTCCCTCCGAACACAACACCATTTGAGCTTTGGTTCAAGCGCCGTGCCAACCTCTCCCACCTCAGACCCTTCGGCACTAACTGCACCTCACGCATCATAAGCAATCACCTCACCAAATTCGCACCCAGGGGTGAACCTGGCCGTTTCCTCGGCTACTCAAACGACGTAAAAGGTTACCTTGTATGGGTGACGAATCCCGACAACAACGGAGGTACCCTAAAGGTCAGACGCGACGTCGTATTCCATGACTTCCCCACACCCGCCCCAAGTCCACACATCCCCACTCACTATCACCCTCTGTGGGACAAAGTCCATTTTCCGGATCGCCTCAATGCGACCGATGACACCCTTAACTCCGACACACCACCAAACAACCTGTATGTCCACGTTCGAGCTTCTAGCCCTCGTGTGACCCTAAAACTAAAACATAAACAGTCGTGCTCCTGCCGATAACGAGCGTTCTCTGTCGTACACGAACGACTCTAATACTATAAACACGTACGTTCAAACCTGTGCCTAAACCTCTCAAAATTAAAACTCGCACATTAAACAGTCGTGTGGCTGACAACCCGGGACTTTCTCCGTCGTACACAAACGATCCCGGCAGCACACACACGTACGTCCAAATCAAGTGTCCAAATACACTCCTTGAACTAAAACACAAATGTTCGCAGTCGTGGTCTCAATCCACCCAACCATTCGTCCTCTCGTTCTCATCTCCGACGACCTGTTGTACTACCTTCAAAGTACAACAACTTCATACCTTCTGATTCAATCGTCGACCAACTGCTCGCCCTCGAAGATGATGAACTGTGCATCCCGCTTCCAGATGGCCCTGCTTCTGCAAGTGATGTTGTCGCGCACCTGATTCACGCTGACCTCGTCATCGATGACTTCGTCAACCTCACCAAAGATGATGAACGGGATCCACCTACTGTACGTCATGCACAGCGGTCAAAATACTGGAACGAATGGCTTGCAGCCATGCATGAAGAACTTGAGGCACTACGGGCCAAAAACGTCTACGAGGAAGTCGACAAACTCCCTCCCAACAGAAAGCCCGTCGAAAGCAAATGGGTCCTTCACATCAAACGAGACAAAGACGGCCAAATCTCTTGCTTCAAAGGCCGACTCGTAGCAAAAGGATTCACACAGGTGTTCGGACAAGACTTCACTTTCACTTTCGCCCCTGTAGCCCGATGGGAGTCCATTCACTCTATACTTTGCATCGCCACGCTCAACGATTTTGAGCTCCAGCACGTCGACGTCAAAAACGCCTACCTCAACGCGCCCCTAGACGAAGAAATATACCTTGTCGCACCTGAGGGCGCCAAAGCTAAATACTGGTGACTAAACAAAGGCCTCTACGGCCTCCGCCAAGCCGGTTGTCAATGGTACTACCACTTGCACGACGCCTATCTTGCCCTCGGCTTCACCCGTTGCCAATCCGATTGGAGTGTCTACATTCGAAAGACCCCAACCAGCCTCACCATTTCCGCCTCAAGCGTTGATGACCTACTCCTTGCTTCCGACTCCAAAACAGAATCGAACCGTGCGACCTCGCAGATAAAACAAAAGTTCGCGATCACAGACGGTGGCGACACCGAATGGCTCCTCGGATGCCGGATACGGCGCTGGAGAGACAAGAGAATTCTCATGATTGACCAAGAACAATACACGGTCCAGATCCTAACTGACTTTAACATGGAACACTGCAATTCCGTAAAGACCCCTTGTCCATCATTCCGACTCACATCCTCCATGTGTCCCACAACGGACGACGAACGACAACTTGTCAAGGACCTCCCCTACCGTGCGATCGTTGGCAAGTGCATGTACCTTTCAAACTGCACTCGCCCAGACATTTCTTTCGCCGTACGAGAGCTTGCCAAATTCATGTCCAACCACGGTGCAAAACATTTCGAAGCCGCAAAGCATCTTCTTCGATACCTACAAGGTTCTCGCGGCCGAGGAATTATCTATGGGAATACCCCCAACCCATATCCACTATTCAAGGCGTTCGCGGATTCAGATTGGGTGATGTCCGAAAACCGCAAATCGATTTCAGGCTTCATCGTAGAGTGCGCTAACGGACCGCTCACATGGAGTTCAAAACAACAAGTCATTGTTGCCCTTTCATCATGCGAAGCCAAATATCTGGCCTGTTCCCACTGTGCCAAGCAAATCATTTGGCTGTGTTCCCTCTTCGAGGAACTCTCTTTTCCCCAACGACACCCAACCCCTCTCTTTTGTGATAACCAGGGAACTGTTGCGTGCGCCCACGACCCGCAATCGCATTCCCGAATGAAGCACATCGACATACGTGCCCACTTCATTCGCGATGCAGTCAACCATTGCTTAATCGACGTTCACCACATCTAGGGATAATCACGGGCCACCCTGGGGTTTTTTTAAGCAACCCGTTCCCGCCCGCCGGCGCTACCCGTGCCCCGCGTCAAGGGTATGGGTTTCCCGCTCTCAGGGTACGGGATCCCACACGATAAGGGTACGGACAAGGGTGCAGGGTTGCCCGTGGGTTTGTAGTTTATCACGCTGTTGGTGTATTCACTGTATGTACAATATATTGATTCTATGTGCTACATGATGTGCTACTGGTATACAAGCCTACAACACGGCTACAAGGCCTTATATTACATGACAGACGCGAGCGACGATCATGACCAATGCGCCTGCACGCGTGTACTGTAGCACATTCTCGCGTCTGACTCCGTACGATGCGCCTGTGACGAGAACGACTATCCGATCATCCACGAACATGAACAATGCGCCTGCACACGTGTACTGTAGCGCAGTCTCGCGTCCGACTCTGCACGATACGCCTGTGACAAGAACGACTATCTGATCATCCACGGACATGAACTTGACCTTGTGAGTGGGCGAAATGCATCTGGTCGTTGAATCCGAGATCGAGATATAGTGTCACCCAAACCCCATGTCTGCAGGCATTCAGAGTAGCAGCAACGATGGGCAGAACATTGAATGTTGGACAGTTGGACTTGACTTCGAGTGGGAGCGGAAACGCGACGAGGACAGTGAAGGAAAGCCATAGAACTTGTGGTAGTAGTGTCAGTGACCTGAATGGCAAAGAGGACAGACGACTCACTTTGGCACGGCAGGAGAGAGGCATATGCCGCGCGTTGATGAAAGTGGCTTGTATTGTGATTGCCGAGGTGCAACACAGCGAAGCTCACAGCAATAAACATGACGCAACATAGGCTACACAGCACCATGCAACCATGGTAGCGCATGTGCAATGGAGGCCTCAGGCCTGGGAACCCTATATGTTTAAAACACTAGTGTTAAATTGGTTGTCGATTGTGATGCGCTTACTCAAATTGAGATCGACGCCTTGATGTATGGCCTGCGACTAATGGCGATGAGCACGACATCGGCCTCGAGCTGATGGAGTCTTGGTTATGCCCTTACTGCTCGAAATACAATAGTTGAAAGCCACGCACTTCTCCTGCTTTCCGTCCTCCTCCACCTTGCTATGACGATCCCCATCCTTCTCTGCAGTGAGGGCCCATGTGCTCAGCTTGAACACCCTTGAAGTGTGAGCAGGAACGCGACAACGACCATGAAAGAAAGCCATATTAATCTTGTGGTAGTAGTGTCGATGAGGGAGCGTTGAGAGTCGCATGAAACAGTCATCAAAAGTGAGTAAACACGAGTAAGAACGAAACGAAACACGTACAATTCAAGTCCACCAATTAACTTGCAACCATCGTCAGCTCAAAGACGATGCACACTGCAGTGGGAGCAAGGAGGGGAAGGGAATCAAAGGGTCAGAAAGGAATGATGGATGAGGAGGAAATGACATACGTGCCAGGAAACGAGATACATAAGTAGTTACTTGAGATCGTCGTCGGGGGTGAAAAAAGGCATTGTTACGAGGGATGGAACTTGTGAGAGTGAGGTTTGAGAGGTTTGAAGCCCACGAATCTTCTCCAACTTGGCAAGAGGAGAGTGGGACTCCGGGAGCGATGGCCAGGATAGAGTGGTGGTGGCGATACTAGGCATTCAAGGCGGAGAGGGATGGGGACGACTCGGAGCGAGACTTGGGAAGGGCAAGTGAGATCCGAATCCCTCGGTGCATCACAAAAAGATCGTGCAGGTCGCAGTGCGGCACGGGAGAACGAAACGGAGACGGAGACGGAGACGATGAGGACGAGAACAGGGCTGAACAGCCAAAAAGCTGCAAAGGAAGTACGGCGATTTGCAGCACGGCGACTTGGCTCCGTAGATGGCGGCAGTGGAGCAGATGGAGTTGGTGAGATCGGGGATGGTCGATGGTCGGGGATATGGTGATTTGACGAGGAGTTGAGGATCAAAGAAGGAATGATTGACTGAAGACTGAGTCACTTACTCGACTAACTGCTTGATGGGATCGCCCGATCGGTGGAGATCGGTCGTAGGTGGTATTGGTGGGTGATCTGCCCGTGGATGCCCGCTGGGAAAAAGAGCAACCCGCAGCGGGCTGGGCCAACCCTTGGTACGGGCGTGGGTTGGTCGTGGGTTGGATTTTGCAACCCACGCCCGCACCCGGAGCAACCCGGCCCGCCAACCCGCGCGGGTTGCTCAACCCGTGATTTTCCCTAACCACATCCCTGGCGTCGATAACCCTGCCGACTTATTGACGAAACCTCTTCATCGATCCATCCATCAAAAATGGCTTGTCCAAATCTCAATGGACACCGACGACCCACACAACATTCACGGGAGACTTTGATCACAGGGGGGTGTTATGGGCTGATCCAACGCCTCCCGATGAGGATATATCCATCCCCTTTTCAGGACCTCAATACGACCATATATGTCCTTCATCAGTAAATTGTACAAAAACTTTTTGACTTTCCAACTTGCACAAGTAAATAAGTGGAAAAGTGAAAAAGTTGATATTGACTCATGTAAAAAATGCACAAATTTGGATGACTTTCTGGTGCTTTGTTCAACTTTTTCAACTTTCTTAAATTTGATAAAATACCCCAAAATTGACTTTTAG
The DNA here is from genome assembly GCA_003313715.1 of Russula abietina. Lineage (NCBI taxonomy): Eukaryota > Fungi > Basidiomycota > Agaricomycetes > Russulales > Russulaceae > Russula > Russula abietina. Next base: position 21,603 of record QLOU01000755.1, read on the forward strand.
CAAAAACCTAGGTTACTTTGGCACTTATGGAACTTTCCATCTTTTTTACCTTGCTCAAGCTTGCACAAGCTTGTACAAGCTTGTACAAGCCCAAAAAAGTTTTGTGCAGGTTTACTGATGTTTCGCTCTTCTCATTCCCTTCCTGTCCACCCTCAAACTTGGAACTGCTTTGTTAAATTGTGGCCCAGGAACGATGACGCGTACACATGTACAGAGTATATATTTTGTATCCCTGGCGTGAAGGAGCCCCATCGCTCCTCTTATCACGCCAGGTAGGCTCTGTCTGTAGATTGGTCCCACGCTCTCTGACAAATCCAATCATCGCTCCTCTTATCACGCCAGATCGTGATTATAACAAAGTCCTACAAGTTCCCCCTTCCCGTACTCCATCCTATCCTAACTCAAGAACGTGAAAAGCCAAAATTCATGTCGTCGACTGGACAAGTAACATCGTCCCCTTCTACAACCGTTCAATCGATCATCGGTGCCTTGGCCGACTACACCAAAGTTACTGGAATAGACCTTTCCAAGCATCCCTTTGCTGCTGCCATCGAACATTCAAACTCTCCCGAAGCCATCCTAGAACTACTCCAAGAACGAGAAAAAGCATTCAAGGAATATCGCGAGGGGAATCGGAGACTCATCACCTGCCTCCGCCCAGCAGTAAAGGTTATTCAAGTGTTCTCTGGAATCCTCGGCGAGGCGGTCACCCTGGTGAGTTACACATCCTATCCTTGTAGCTCTTTTAATGACTTCGTCAGGTCCCGTTTCCACCTGCAAAAGCTTTGTTTGCTGGCATTGATGCTCTCCTTGCTGTATGTCCCTTGTATGCGCTTCTCAGCCAGTTCCCTGTGATGAATGAGTATCCCAGGCTGCTAGTGGAGTCTCATCGAGTTACGATGCCCTTCTCGACCTGTTCGAGTGCTTGGGGAGCTTCCTCAAGCGTCTCGAGATATATACGACGATTCCACCAAATACGATAATGACGGAGGTGATCATCAAAATAATGCTTGAATTACTTTCGGTGCTTGCCCTGGCTTCGAAACAAATTAAACAGGGGAGGTTCAGTAAGTCCGCTATCACATTTATATCGTCCATGACTCAATGCGCCACAGAAAAGTTCACGAAAAAGCTGCTCCGGGAGAGCGAGATAGAGAGAGTTCTGCAAAGATTGGATCGATTGACGCAGGACGAGGCTCGGATGACCGTTGTACAGACCTTGGGTGTGGTCCATGGCCTCGTTGCTAACGTGAAGACAGTTATCGAAGGTTCGCCATGATCGCATATAATCGTTCGCGGATTTCTGAGTACTTGTTCAATTAGATGGCGAGGCGTCAACAGATAGGATTCGACGGGATTTAGGTAGATGTCTCCAGAAACCGGTATCACGGTGCTGACTTGGAGTCACAGTCGCTCTTCACAATATGTTAAACGAAATGAACAAGATCAAACGTATGTTGTTATTCCGACCTCCCGCTGCGGAGACTAACACTGCCTCGTAGGTGTCCAACTACAACGGGATGTTCAACATTGGCTCTCCCCCCCTGACCCTTCGAAAAATCACGACTTCGTTTGGAAAGCACACCATAATGGAACTTCGGCGTGGTTCTTTGAGAGCAAAGCGTTAGAAGAGTGGAAAGAGTCAGGGTCCTTCTTATGGATACATGGCAAACGTACGTATTCCCTACTTCTAGTATCAGCCTGGATTAATGGCTCCTTCATCGTACAGCCGGGTCAGGGAAAAGTACACTTCTGTATGTATCATTCTAGTAATACCATCATCCAAATCGCTCATATAACCTACTAGGTCCGCTATCATCGAGGAAATCGAGGGCATGCGTACAACTGGATTGGCCTCGATGGCCTACTATTATTTCGATTTTAGGGATGTCAAGAAACAAGATCGCTATGGCCTACTCTCCTCCCTCGTTTCTCAGCTATCAGCAGAATTGGATCCCTCTTATCAAGTCCTCTCCGATTTGTTTTCGAACCATGCTGGTGGAACGAGAAAGCCTACTACTGACGCGCTTACAAAATGCTTGAAGGACATGCTGAGTCTACCAGGGCAAGGTCCGATTTATATCATTATCGACGCTGTCGACGAATGTCCGAATTTCCCAGGAAGGCCATCCGCCCGGGATGAGGTCCTGGAGCTGATTGAAGAACTTGTTGATTTGAAACTTCCGAATCTACATTTATGTGTAGCAAGCCGGCCGGAGGTGGATATCCGAACAGCTCTCGAACCGTTGACGACACTGAAGATTTCGCTTCATGAGGAGAGCGGACAAGAGGAGGATATAATGAAGTATATCGAGTCTGTTGTCTGTTCAGACCGGAGCATGCGGAGATGGAAAGAGGAGGACAAGCAACTTGTTGTGGATACGCTGTCTGGCAAGGCAGACGGCATGTAAGCATATCATCTTATCTCTCGCTTAGGCCTCAAAATTGACGCTCACGTGATGTTGTAGGTTCCGCTGGGTGGTGTGCCAAGTTGACAGACTGTGTCGCACGTTTCCTGCGAGTATAAGGAGCGTGTTGGAAGACTTACCAAAGACGTTGGATGAAACATATGGCCGTACACTGCTCGGAATCGACGAGGAGAAACGAGAGTATGCCCAACGACTTTTCCGCTGTCTTGCCGTATCTCTTCGCCCTCTTCGGGTCAAAGAGCTTGCCGAGGTTCTTGCAATTCGGTTTCCCAAAGCAGCACCCCCTACATTCAACGCAGCTTGGCGTCCAGAGAATGCGGAGGAAGCGGTACTATCCGCATGCTCTAGTCTCATTTCCGTCGTTGATAGGGCAGGCCACCAAATCGTTCAATTCTCTCATTTCTCCGTCAAGGAGTACTTGACGTCGGAGCGACTCGAGACTTCCGAAGAACGTCTTTCGTACTATCACATTCTTCCCGAACCCGCGCATACCGTCCTTGCACACGCCAGCCTCAGCGTCCTCCTCAAACTCGATTCCAAAATCGAGAGAGATACCATAAGTCACTTCCCTCTCGCGCAGTATGCTGCCCGACACTGGGTGGACCATGCTCAGTTTAGGAACGTAGCGTCACAGATTCAGGAGGTCATGGAGCGTCTATTTGATTCTTCAAAGCCACATTTTGCGGCATGGGTCTGGCTACACGACGTAGACCGATATTGGATAGAGTCGATGCCCACGACGTGTCCAATATCGCCTAAAGCCGTTCCACTTTATTATGCCTCTCTTTGCGGTTTCTGTGGTCTTGTAGAGCGCCTGATCGCTTCTCATCCACTGGACGTCAATAGCAGGGGTGGATTCCACACGACTCCGCTACATGCCGCCTCAAACAATGGTCATTTAGAAGTCGCATCGCTGCTTCTTAAAAGTGGCGCAGATCCTAACTCCCGTGACGACCAAAGAAGGGCTCCGCTTCACCGGATATCACAAGGCGGACAGCTTGTGATGGTGGAGTCATCACTCGAGATTGCGCGGCTCCTGTTAAACTCTGGAGCGGACGTAAGCCTCACTGACAATCTCGGCTGGACTCCAATGCACGCGGCAGCACGACCTGGGTATCGTGAAATTGTGGAACTGCTACTTGAATTTGGCGCAAACCTTGAAGCACGAAGTAAGAAACAACAGACACCGTTGCACCTGTCCTGTTTTAATGGGAATCTCGACGTCTCACGCTTCCTTATCGATCATGGCTCAGATATCAGTTCCCGGGACGCCGATGGCCACACTCCATTATACCTTGCGTCACGATATGGACAATTTGCCGTTGCAAGGCTGTTGATAGATCGCGGTGCTGATGTAAATGAACGCCGCAAACGAAGTCAATCGACTCCGCTGCATTTCGTGTCCAATAAAGGGCATCTCGGCATCGCAAAGTTGCTGATCAATCACGGTGCAAATGTTGACAGCCGGAACGGGAAGAAGGAGACTCCCTTGGGCGTGGCATCGCGATATGGGCAGCTCGATATCGCACGTTTCCTGATCGAGAAGGGTGCAGCCGTGTCTGCCCCGGATAAGGAAGGCGACACTCCATTACACAAGGCGGCGCATCAAGGGCATCTCCACGTCACGAAGTTTTTGCTAGAGTGTGGCATCGATGTCGACATTAGGAATAGAAACAACCGGACGCCACTTCACCTGGCATCTATGAACGGGAAGCTCGACGTTGTACGCTTCCTGATCGATCAAGGCGCAAATATCCATATTGGAGACAGCAATAATTCGAATCCTCTGCACATCGCATCGCAATACGGGTGCCTCGACGTCGTGCAACTGATGATCAACACTGGAGTTCCTATGGACGTTCGGAACGGGGCCCAAAGCACCCCGTTAGCATTGGCATCAAGCAAGGGTAAAGTTGAAGTAGGGCGCTTCCTCATCGACCAAGGAGCAGACCTTAACGTGCGGGACAACCAGAGCCAGGCCCCATTACATCTACCCTCAAAACATGGACACTTTGACATGGCACGTTTGTTGCTAGACCATGGAGTTGATCCGAACATCAAGCGCAATGACCTTTCGAGCCCTTTGCATCTAGCATCGGCCAATGGCCACCTCAAAATTGCCGAGTTGCTGGTCCAGCGTGGCGCAAGTGTCGACGTATCCAATGACAAGCAAGAAACACCACTCTACCGAGCAGTAACGCAAGGGAATGCCACGATCTCCCGTCTTCTGATTGACCACGGAGCGAGTGTGCATATTGCGGACTGCAACGGCTGGACTGTATTGCATGTCGCGTCGCAATGTGGGCATCTTGGACTCGTAAAGCTGTTGCTTCAGCGGGGTGCTGATGTCGACATGCTCAACAAGGCTGGTAGAAGTGCAGCCGAGTTGGCTTCGGACAATGGCAAAGCCGAGGTTGCAAAGTTTATTTCCGACTATAAAGCGAATGCAAATACCCGAAACGAGTTACAGTCCACGACATTGGATACGGTTGAGTATTGTGTGGATGACGATGGGAAAGCCCGGGCAAATGTTTCGTTGCACGCTGCGGCAGCAGTGGGGAACATTGACACTGTGAAGTCATTACTCGAACGGGGAATGGATATCAATGCCGGCAATGCAGCAAACCAGACTCCGTTAGACAGAGCCGCGGTCAATGGGAAAGCCGATGTGGTACGCTTGCTCATCGAGCGGGGCGCGGAGGTGGATTCATGTGATAGCCGGGGGTGGACCCCTCTGCATAGCTCATCACGATATGGACACCTCGAGGTCTCGCGAGTCCTTCTTGATCACGGCGCAAACGTGAACGCAAGGCAGCGGAATTATAGGACTCCGCTGCACTTCTCAGCCGCCAAGGGATACCTCGAGATCGTGAAACTGTTAGTTGAACGTGGCGCGGACATACATGCAATGAATGCCGAGGGTCAAACACCATACCATGTATCATTGCGAAGCGGAAATCGAGAGATCATAAATCTACTCCGAGAACATGGCACGGGCAGAGTCGGAGAAAGGTTCGACGAGATCCTTTTATGACTTGAATCCGTTGTCTGACTGGCGCTTTGATTTTAGTCCCTAGAGAAAGCACAGCTTAGGAGTATTTTGCACCGTGGTTGTAATTGTCATTTGTTTGTAGAATGGGATGGTTTTGAGTTCGGGGCGAGACAATTCGTAACAGTGGGTTTATAAAAACAACACAGATCGGAGCGTGTAGACCTTTACTCTAAAGAGACCGAAATGTTTTACAGTAATATGCCGCATCCGATCTCTTTATCCGTTAGTCAACTTGAAGAGGAGCATGCATGGTGACGACACCACAACCCGGGTATACTTGTTTATCCGTGTGATGCACTCTTTAATTCCACTCCCTCTTATACAGTAACTACGTCGACTAGCGGACCCGTTGGGGCGCTTGAAAGAGGAAAGAGGAACTAAGCGGATACTGTACAGTAGTACGATTACTTCCTAGCTCTTCTCAGGCGCAAGCCACTAGCATCGAAGGTGGGAATAATTGTCATTTCCGCATCATGTTGAATTGTGAAAAGCTCAGCGAGTTCCGGGTACAGTACTAGTCGTATAGTTACAGTACCTGATAAATGATTTTGACTTTGTTATCAATCGATGCAGTGACAGAGTTTATCTTGACATTCAACCGAGAGCGAGCCCATCGATTCGATGAGAAAGCAGGGGAGATCCGGTTGTTTGAGATTGCTCGCAGCTGCGGGTTCACCGAGACCATTATGGTGGCTTTCATAAGTGGTGATTGGCGAAACGTGGCACCTCGGGCCGTTTTCCCGGGCCGTACATATTTGTGACAACTCGTGACAAGCGCGTTTTGTAGCGCGTTCGTTCCACCAACTGTGAACTGTGTTGCTCTAAAACGGTCCTCAATGGCTTCATTCCTGCGCCAGTTCACAACCTCTGCTTCAGCAGCAAAATCTCCTCTGTAGGTATCCTTATTTCCTCATTTCTCCCACCGCCGTTGACAACAAGACTATCCCGTAACAGGGCGAATGTATTCGTACGCACCATCATGCTTCAAGCTGCAGGCCTCCCCAAAGTTTCTGATGACAACCCCACCTTTCTCTGTATAGTTCAATGTCGCCATTAACTCAAAACCGGCTGGCCGAATCGTCTTTCGCTTGTTCGATGACGTGGTGCCGCGTACGGCCCAGAATTTCCGTGAGCTCGCTACGGGACAACACGGTTTCGGATACGCGGGAACTTCTTTTCATCGGATCATCCCTAATGTGTGTATTCCGCCTAGTCTTTCTCTCCATTGTCGTTCTTATCGTGTCCTCTTCCCCTTCGTTGCCGTTTTTTTTTTACTGCCGGGCCGGTAACCTTCGGACTACTGTAGTTCATGCTGCAAGGCGGTGATTTCACGCGGCATGATGGGACAGGCGGGCGTTCTATCTACGGAGAACGTTTTGACGGTGCGTACCGCGTGTTGTGGCATACTCTGTACCTAGGAAGTTTACTCTTTTTTTCCGTAGATGAAAACTTCAATCTGAAGCACGACAAACCAGGACTGCTCTCTATGGCCAACGCCGGTGAGAACACGAATGGCTCGCAGGTATGTTTTGGAATTTGGTACAGGTGTCTTGAAAGACTGAACGAGAGACGGCATCGTTTCATAGTTCTTCATCACAACCGTTGTCACATCGTGGCTCAACGGGCGGCACGTTGTATTTGGCGAAGTCGTCGAAGGCATGGATGTTGTTAAGGCTATCGAGGACATGGGGTCGGATTCTGGGGCACCAAAACGGAAGGTGATGATCACGTCCTCGGGCGTGGTATCTTGATGTCTCCGAGGGTTATCTCGCCAACCGATAGTTAGCTTATAACTAACTCTCGGCGATATACATCACACTACCTTATTCGACGCACATCAAAAACTCCGAACGTGACCATTGTGCGGCTTTCAAAGTGTGCACGTGAGCCCGGGAAAACAGAAAAAGCGTTTAGATGTCAAGCTGTCAAGGACCACTCTTCTGGAAAGACAAAAATAGATAACCTTTATCGGTTCGCTCACTGATAGGAAGAAAGTTAGTTCATATACGGTACCGTCAATGTCTGGCAAGGAGAAGGTTGCGCGAAGGATGAAGAACTCGGATGAGATAACATGAAGGAATTGAAAGCGAAAAGTGCAGCTTTATTTGAAGATCGAGTTTGAGGTGAGGATGGCGTTCGCGCTGAGCGCTGATCGACTGATATCCAGACGTCCCTCCCTCAGGTGCAATCAGTTCCAGCTCATCGCCGCATTCCACAATATTTTGCTGTAGCAACGTAAGGAAGAACTCGGATCTAGAGCTCGTTATAGTATTCTTTAATCTACGCCTTGACCAAATAGTCAGGCGGCTGCGTGAAAGATGATCCGAACAATTGATTATGATCACAGTATCGTGGTGAGCATGAGTGGATTAGGACGCTTTTGTAGTCAATTAACTAAATTGGATACATATTCTGGATGAAAATAGTCTGCTTATGAGGCGGATAATTAATTTAGGCTAAATTGTTTACCCGTTGCATAATCAGACTATTTTCGTTTAAAATATGGAGCCAAAAACAGGTTGGTTATCTGTATTAGTCATTAATTTAGTGAGACATATTCGATCCCTCAGACTTGCATATTCATTCATTCCTGCCCCCCGAAGACCTTGAGGGTATGCAGCCGATGCCCTGTCAAACTGACCAACGATCCGTGGAGATAAAGTCGTACAAAGTAGGCTGTTCTCAGAAGAAAGGACAGGACAAGCGTCGGCGGAGGAAATCACAAAAGCGTTGCAGGCGCAAAAGCAAGCGCCTATAAGTTACGCTTCAACACAGGAGCAGCAATTTAGATCCGAGCTGTTGAAGCGGGCTTTGCCTCAAAAGGTCAAGCATGCATCTGTTCATTTATCCTCACTTCTCCCTCTTCCCGTCATTCACACATGCAGCACCATCCTCACCCCCCATCAGCGTTGCCCACACATATTCCGTTAGAGAAAGTCCCGCCGCTCTACGGC